>JADRCD010205069.1:3784-17755 GCA_019843815.1 Montemys delectorum | reverse complement strand
ATATACATATACATATACATATACATATACATATACATATACATATATATCTATGTGTGAGTGTGATATAAAGCTGAGTAAAATACTATACCTTAAAGAGGAAAGCATATCAGGTATTACAAAATATATGTTGACAGTCTTGTGGGTCCCTCACTTCCAAGCATCTGGGGGAAGCAGAATTATATAAACTAGTGAGGGACTTGCTCTCATGATCTTGTTGCACTGCCCTCTGTCCCATGGATGTTCTCTCATTTGGCTTTCTGGAAGACCTTGTTCCTGATATCATGCCTAGTTGGCTTCATCTTGCTTTAGAAAATAACCTGTTTGTTTCACATATTATCACTCCAGGTGCAGGCTCCCACGAGATGTATTTTACTGCTAGAGTCTGTCTCCATCCTCCTTGTAAATGGCATGCTTGAAAATGGAGAGTCTCATGGGCAACAATCCCGTGCTTCGAAACTGGTAGGGGAGGAATCAGATGGCAGTGAGGGATCTGCATATAACAAAGCTTTCAAGAAAACTACAAGGCAGGCACAAAACTTTCTTTCCATCCTCCACCAAGAAACAGAGAGAACGAACTCTTCCTAAATTTTGGAAAGAACATTTGCAGTTCTGGTTGAAATGACAATTTACCAGCTACTTCTTGAAAAAAACGATCTTGAGACATAAGAAAGCCAGCGATTATGAAAACCTAACTGTCCTTCCTGTTCACTCCCCTTAGATTTGGGACTTGTATTTGCATCTACTTTTAGAGTCATGGCAGATGCTCAGAACCATCAAGAAAACCTTTGAGAAAAAAAGTTCAAGTTTTCAAATGATTTGAAAGGTAGAAAATGATTTTGCATTCTCTGTAAAACCTCTTTAGTTCCTTTATGTACATGTTTTAAAAACAAGGAGTGCCTTATGAATCCTTCGAAGAGAGAGATGCTTCCCGGAGCCCCAGGCACTCAGCGCTGCGCAGCTTCCAGCTACAGTGCACTCTTTGAAGGCAAGAGATGTTGCTCAGAAGACTTGAGGAGGCTTGCAGGTAAAAAGACAGAAAATATCAACCATGTGACTCCTGAGGGACAGTTTCCTGTCCCAGAAAGTGACCTTGAAAGGCAATTTGAACACCAGTGAGAGGTGCACCGCTCCTATGGCTGAGTAGTGCATGCTTGTAGCCGTGAACTGCAGTCTTGGCATGAGTTGGCTTCCAAGCATGGCCTTAGATCACGCTGGTAGCGCTGCCCACGGTAGAGCTAGCTGGCAGAAGTGTTATTGCTTCTTGGTTCCAGACTTTTCTCATGTAATATCACTTATCTCTCTAAGGCATGGTAGAAGGTGCTGGGAAGACCTAGTGAGAGTGAGGTGAGGAATGAGATTGTCTGTGTTTAAAAGCAGTCATTTTAATGAGCCAGGGAGACTGCTAAATACTGAGAGTTCATTTTCACTTTGAACCTGCGTAGCCACTCCTTGGCAGCTATATCATTATCTCCAATTTACAGATGATCTTTAATTTTCTGAGGCCTAGCATGGTAAAGTGATTTGCTCAATGTCATAAAACTTGTAAGACATGGAACTGGAGTTTGAATCTAGGTGTTGTGTCTCTGTTTTGATACATACTTCACTGCTCATCTGCACCTCACCACCGCTGACTGGCACTGCTCACCACATGGACACCTCATATTGAGATCTTCCTGTGTATGGCTGCCACCATGAAGTATCTCATTTGATCATCTCTAGCAGGCTTTCTGGTACAGATGTGTGTAGGTAGCTTCAGTGTCCCTGCCAGGAAATCTGCAGAGACTTCAATCTCTTCCACACAAGGGCATAATATCTGCATAGGATGCTGCAGTTTTCCTATGGCTTTTAAAATATTGTTAAAATGATGGAAGTGTTATGCAAATAGTTGTTATGTTGTGCTACTTGACAATAACAGCAAGAAAAAAGCGCCTGTGTATATTTTGTCCAGAAGCATTTTGTTTCTTCAAGTTCTTTTTCGTCTGCAGTTGCTTGATCTCTCAGATGTGGAACCTGCAGATTCAGAAGGATCATTGTATTATTCTGGTGTAGGTCTCTACTTTGAAGTATAAAAACAAGGGTAGAGGGTAACTTAACCCAAGTCACACACCTAGTAAATGATGGCAGCAAAGATGGAAGCCAGGGAAGTTGATTCTTGCTATTCTCCTTAGCCATCGCATCGTCTCTTCACTGAGACGTTCACCATGTGCCCATCAGCTGATGAATAGATACTGAGCACGTGGCATGTTTATCCCATGGAACATCTTTGGGCTGTCAGGAAACAGGAAATTATGAAATTGCAGAAAAATAGGTGGAACTAGAACCAATCATCCCTGGTGAAGTAACCTAGAGCCAGAAAGACAAGCATGGCATGTCTTCTTTCATATGTCAATACTAGTTCTTATGCTTTAGCTATGGGTGTTTTACTTAGAGCATAGATTAGAGTGTAGACAGCTAGCAGAAGCCCATCACAGAGGAGGGAATCTTCCAAGGGAGAGATAAAAAAACATAGTGTTATAAAGGCATAACGGGAACCGCGGAATAAGAACATTAAATGGGGAGGGGTGGGAGGGCCAGGTAGAGGAGTGAATACGGGGAGGGACAACCTACACTAAAGCTCTTCTGAAAAGCCACACAGAGACCTACCTCCAGGGAAACTCCCTAAAATATGTGCACCTATAAAAGGAATTTAAATAGAATCAGGGGATTCTAATGAGGGAGACAATGCCCCAACTAGACAACTTGGGAGCAGTCAGCCCTAAGTGGCATGCCTTCTCCACACCCCTTCCCTAAGGTCTTAGGGATCTGTGCAGAAGAGGGAGAGGAAAAAATCCTAAGAACCGAGGGTGGTGGATGACTCCAAGGGAAACAGTACCTTCCAAATGTAATTGGGCCCATACACAAGTAAACTCACAGAAACTGTGACTACATACACAAGACTTGCACAAGTTCCAGCAGACAAAACCTCAGCAAAGGTTTTGAGCCCAGAAGGGAAAGTGGGCTCAAAGACCCACCCCCTAAACAAGAAGCTATTTGCAATTGATGACTGATAGGTAAGGGAAAATTAGTTTTCTTCAATGAAATGACATTGGGTATATCAAACACACTCCAGGGCAGGCTCATGCTCAGGAATAGTTGGCTAATACAGGTAAGTATTCATCTTTTTTCCCCCGTTCATGGGTGTGTGTTGTTTGTTTGTTTGTTTATTTATTTATTTATTTATGAGAAAAAGAACATGGTGTTTTGTGGATACAGAAATGGAGGAGGACATAAGTGGGGCTGAAGGATGGGGAAATATTACCAAAATGTATTGTATGATGTCCTTATAAAACATAAGAAAATATACTTATTCCCATGTTTATCTATTTATTAAACTAAATACTTGGAAATTAAAAAAGTTCAATGTAATGGACGCTGTAGAACTAATCCCCTAAAATAAGTTCTCATTATTTCTTTAGAGCTGTGTTAATGAACCACTAAAGATCAGGTGTCTTAAGTAATGGTCTTTGTTTCTTTACAGTTCTGGGAGTTGGAAGTTTAACTTCAATGATTCCTTCTGAGAGCTCTAAACCACGCCATTCTTCCAGGTCTTTTTCTGGACTTACAGATTGCTAACTTTGTATTCAGTGTTTTCTCCTTATGCGTGTCTGTCTCTAAGTTTCTCCTCTTTGGAAGAATGTCAGAGTGGTTCAACTGAATTATTTCAAACATCCCTCATTCATGCAGCTGTCCGTCCATCCACTTATCCATCTATTATTAGATTTCTGAAGAGTGTGTACTTTATTTTGGGTACTGTGGTAACAGCTGGGAGAAAGTGAGACCAACGGGATTATTTCTGCCCCTAAGGAAAACACAGGTGTTCAACTGTGGCAGCCTCCAAGGAGGAAATTCACTATCATGGAACTTGAGTCCCCTCCAATATATTTAACAAGAACTCATGAATATGTAGGCTAATCACCGGGGCCAGCAATAAATGAGACCATTCCTGGTACTCCACTTATAACTAATTATCACATGCTCCTAGAGACAACACTTGAAGAGAAATTTAGAACAAAGACACACTTGAGTTAAGAAGATGCTGGTCTGTCTTTACTCCGAGTGGTACTCTCTGGGAGCAGAGTGCTGCACTCATCTCTATCTCCTCTTGACCTCTGTCCTTGCTTCTGCCCTTAAGAAGAAGAATAAAAAAAAACAAAAACAAAAACAAAAACAGAAACATAACGAAACAAAAAACCTCACAGGGGCCATTTGTTGTTTAAGCTGGCTGTTGCTTGAAGTTTCAGAAACGAACACCACTTACTGAATGTATCCTTTCAGTCTGATGCCCAGAATTGTTATGACCTTGAACTGCCAAAGCTGGACATGTTCTTCATCAACTGCCTCCATCTCCCAAGTACTGAGATTACAAACCTTTGTTGCCACCCTTGTCTTGCATTATAGTCTTGTAAAAGAGAGTCTGGTTTCAGGTCAGCATGACACCCCAGACACCTCAGTACTATACTCCTTCCCACAGCCACTTGGGGCTCATTGATATTTAGAATACCACCGGGTAGTGGAGCCAAAGCTCCACATACACATCCTTGAAAGAAAGGGACTGCCTTTTCTTTCTGCGCTAGGATAGATAATGAGAATTAGTGAAGGGTCAAAAGGGATTTTGTATGTGAAAATAAATGCAAGTTTTGGTTAACTATCTATTTAATGTAGACAGAATGCTATCCCAGCGACTGGTGGTCTATTTTTATTTAATAAGTTAACCTATTTAGTCTGACTTTTACAAAATAACTTCAATGACAAATCTAAATCTCTTACTTGTAGCTTCTTTTGAAGGCAGATGGAAGTACAGAAGTGGAGTTTAATGTTCCTGCTTAGGGGATTGTTTGAGTGACAGCTGTTGGGGAGGAAGGAGTGTGTGGTCCTGGAAGGAGCAGTGTTTTGTCTTCTCTTTGTTCAGAGACTGCTCTCCTAAGAGAAGTGACTGACACTTTGGTTGCTACAGAGCGGTAATTGTGCACAGGCATCGGATTCTAGGGAAGGGCTCAAACCTGCAATTTCCCACTGTTCTCAAAAACCTGTTCTGGCAGAAAGGATGGAGGGTCTCTCTGTTTTGCCCACTGCATAAGAGTCCAGAAGACATCATACTCAGTGGGAGTTCAGATTCTTGATTGCTCCTTTGTCCCAGTTGGACTAGCTCGGGGTCAAGGAGGATGGTTTGCAGATCCCAGAGGATGCCTTTCTGGGGCACAACTTGACTCTAGACATTTCTGAGCCTCTCACTTAAGGGGACTAGCGACTTGGGTATTACACAAGCGGCCCTGACATTCTCATGTGGCTTACACACTGGCAAAGCTATTTACTACCCTGGAATCTCTGCACACAGGGTGATACTTTTTTTTAAAATTTATTTATTTAGTTTTTACTTATTCATTTTACATCCTGCTCACTGTCCCCCTCTTGCTCTGACCCTCCCACACTCCTTCCCAGATCCCTTCCTTCTCATCTGAGCAGTTGGGTCTCCCCCTGGCCCCCCCAGGAATCCCTCCAGCACAGGGTGATTTTTAGTGAGTTTGGATCCTAGTTCTCTGGGAACTAATCCTTGACATTTTTGGCTCAGGAATCTTTGTAATACATGCTTGAATTGTTCTGAATTTCCCCTATCTCTGTAGTTATTACAATAAATACCTATTTTAACTTACATGTTTATTTTTAAAAATAATAAGATTTTAAAATATATTATGAATGATTGAACTCACCTGCTAATTGATTTATTAATTTGATTACCTGGTGAACCAAATATTTAAGCAAATCAAAGTCTGTAGGGCTAGAATTGAAAATTCTTTCTGAGCCCATTTCTCTTAAGCTTTACTGCTCTGAAAGAATCCATTTCTAATAATTTACAATAGAGGCTTAGCAAACTATGACCCAAGGAACTAATATGACCATACATTTGTTTTTGTAGATGTTTTATTAGAACACATGCATATTCTTGTACCTATGCATTCCATAGTTCTCATAATGTTCTAATTACAAAGTCAAGTAGCCCACAAGGTGAAACACATTTGCTGTGTTACCCTTCATGGGGAAAAAAAGTGCTCATCACTAATTTTATGAGAACTCATAGGTACTCATGTTTGTGTGTGTGTGTGTGTGTGTGTGTGTGTGTGTGTGTGTATTTTTGTATAATGAGATCGTATTATAGTACAACTAGTTACCATACTGGTACTGGGTCTTCTTGAAGAGCAACCAGCCTTTTTACTTACACCATCTCTCCAGCTCCAAAGTATGGACCTTTTAAAGATTTGTTTATTTTATATATATGAGTTTTTGCCTACAAGTATTTATGCACACCACATGGTACCTGGTTCAATTCAAATGCTGATTCTGATTCATCAGTACCAGGTTGGGGCTGAAAAACCTGTGCCTCCAGTCCATATGGAAGTCATAGTGCTGGCTGACGGGACACATTTTGAGTAGTCAGACTTCAGTGTGCCTTAGAACTAATGGAAGTCCTTGCTCAAATACAGATTTCTAAGACCATTGAATGGTTTCTGACTTTGTAGGTCTGGAATAAGGTCTAAATTATATGCATACGTGTGTATGAGGATGGGACTGTGTGAGAGCACAGTGTTAGAAGAGGCCAGAAGAGGGTGAAAGACCCCACTGAACTGGAGGAGGTTGTGCACCTCCTGATATCAGTGCTGGATACCAAACTTAGGTCTTTGTCTTAGTTATTGTGGTGATAAAACACAAGATCAAAAGTAACTTGGAGAAATAAGGGTTTACATAGCTTACAAGTTACAGTCTGTCACCCGGGAAAGACTAGGCAGGAACTGAAGCAGAGACCATGAAAGAACTTTGCTTACTGGCTTGCTCCCCATGGCTTGCTTAACCGACATTCTTATAGTACCCTGGACCACCAGCTGAGGGATACCACCACCCACAGTGGGCTGGGTCCTTCCACACCAATCGTTAGTCAAGAAAATTTCCTACAGGCTTGCTCACAGGCCACTCTGGTGGCAGCATTTTCTCAATTGAAGTTCCCTTCTCACATGGCTCTGACTTGCATCAAACTGACAAAGCCAAAACCTAGCCAGGACAGTCCTCTTCAAGAGTAGTATGTGCTGTTAACAACGGAGCCATTCCCTAGACCCAGGAGCCCATGTTTCTCGCAGCTCTTTGGGAGACACATTGAAACTCATTGAGACTTAGTGCTTGAAATCTCTGATGCTCGACCTTAGTTCCCTGTCAGAATTTACAGGTGAGCATGCGTACCTAGCTCAGCTTCCCTCCACTTGATTTAATAATCTGCAATGGATTCCAGCACTTGCATGTTAAAAAAGGTCACCATGGGAAAGGAAACTTATGCAAGTTCATTTGTCAGCCTGACCTTTCCTCAACTAGTCCATGAACTGACTTCTTTGGATGTCGGTCTAGTTTGAAGCGTAAACAGCTCTGGGGAAGAATTCATGGGCTGGTGTAGCCTCTCAGGATGAAGGCTCTGAGGTTGGGGTGGTTGCTGTGAGTAGCACAGTGAGAAGGCAGCCTTGTTTGTAGCCCATTTGGCTAATAACACTCACTTCTGGAACTTTTGGAGGAGTTTTGGTGTGATTGGTATGGGCTTCATTCAGAGTAGGCATTCAGGTCCTTGACAAACCAGACACACTTCCATCTGAATTGCAATAATGCTCTTTTTCAGTGTTACAGACTGTGGCAAATACTCTTAAGGGCACTAGTATCATTTTTTTGCACTCATTTGTTTCATTGTCTGGTTCTGTTTCTAGTCTGTGGGTCCATACCTCACAGATAAGCATAGCGGCTGTCCCAGGATTGCCGGTTGTGATGGATGCATTGTAATACCTTCCTGTTACGGGGAGGGAGGAAGGACACAGACATCATCAGGCAAGGAAGTACATGCAATTTGCAATTGGGTCAGCCTCCAACTCAACCTCAAAGAGAGAGGGTCCTTGAATTTTTGTTAAACCCTCTGGAGAATTAATCAACTCTGATTAAGCAGGTAAGCCATTTAAGTTACTCATCCTGTTTTCTAAGTAGGAACTAAGAGAGTAAAGCAGCATTTGCCTCTGGGTGCTAGACCATATCATTCCTCAGCAGTGGCCTACTATTCCCTGGGGGCAGCAGCTTCCTCACAGAGGACAGAACCTTGACATTGCTTCCTTGATCACTTGTGACTAAGGAATTCTCGAAGACAGGACAGTGATTATGTTTACACATGCCAAGCATTGTGCTAAATACTTCGTAAAATGTCCTATCTTCTTTTACTGTCACATTAACCTTAGAAATTGGTGCTTTCATTAAGCCCAGTTCTTTCATGACTGAGTAAAAACTAGGGAAGGAGAAGTAAACATTTATCCACAAATGGAAATCCAATCATTGAGCGCTCCCTCTCTCTCTCTCTCTCTCTCTCTCTCTCTCCCTCTCCCTCTGTTTCTCTCTCCCTCTCCCTCTTCCCCTTGCCCTCTCCCCCCCTCGTGTGTTTCTGTGTTTGAGTGTGTATATCTGTGTGTGTGTGTGTGTGTGTGTGTGTGTGTGTGTGTGTGCGTGTGTGTGTGTATGTGTATGCCTGAGGCTGATATCAGAAGTCTTCTTGAATTATTCTCCACCTTATTACTCTCTGTGGTAGAGTCTCTCAGTTGAGCTCAGAGTTTATAGATTTGGCTAGTCAGCTTGCCAGGCTCGAGTAGTCCCAGTCTCTGGTTTCCCAGCAGAGAAATTACAGGGTGGCAGCCACATCCCCTAAGCATTTATATGGGCTCTGGGAATTGAAACTCTGTTTCTTGTGTGGTAGGGCAGGCATTTTGACTGTGGAGCCATTTTCTCAGCCCAAGGCCAATTTTTAAACTAATGTTATTTTCCTTATACTTTTAATAGGACCATTTAGAAAATTCTCAGAAAAGAAGGGATAGGTGTGTGGAAGAAGTGGGCAGAATCCACTGCTGTGTTTCTGGTGTAGTCTGGATTTCTCTGTCTAGGTGGTCACAGAATTTAAAACTCTCCTTACACCACTGCTAGATGGTGCCTCTGTCTGTCAGTGGCAAGACAGAAGGAACAAGCCCTTTGTGCTGTTCTTCACCATGCTGTGAATTCTTCTCTCCAGCTTAGACATTCATGGTCTTTGTGTTGAGCTTGGGAAGAGGCAGTGTTGGGTATTGGAGGGAGGGGGGAAGAGGGTGATGCTTAGCGACATCCTGAGGCTTTAAACTCATAAAGCCTTTGCAGTGCCCTTTCTCAAAGACCCACTTGAAATATTTTTGAATCACACTCTAGAAAAAAAAATAGTAATTATGTTTCCAGTCTAACTTTCTTAGCCTTCATTTATCTTAATTGCTGTTACTGCCGAATCCCAAGGGGGTATAGGTGAAGAAGGCCTGCTTGCTTGCTAACACGCTATGATTTCAGTGGCTTCTCAGGACCCTGTCATTTCCCGTGCTCACTTAATAACAAATGAACTTTCGTAGCATTTGCCTTCCTAGCAGAGCAGAAGAAAATAAATTCATTGCTGGTGGGGGAGAATCAGCCTGAGAGGGTCAGTTTGAAGGAGCTCTGTGAGAGGAGAAAGACGAAATATTTAAAAAGATATGCATGAACTAGCAGACTCTCTTCTTTGGGTACACTAGTTCAATAGACTGCAGAAAGACTAAGCTTTCAGGTTAGACCTGGAGCCACACACAGACTTATGCCTATTCCTTTGGACTCTGGAGTATGGTGAGGAAAATGAAGTCGTTCACTCCTCTCAATGATTAGCTGGCACAGAGGAGAATGAACAGAAAGGATTTCCCATCCCTAAAGCCCCAGGAAGCTGCCTTCAATAGCTTTTATACTTGCCTTCCTTGAGACTTTAATTTATTTGACATTTAGTTGCTGAAGATGATTTATTTTCCCAGGTTTCTTTTCATTATCTTGGGCACTCAAGAGGAGGATATTTAGACTAGAAAATAAGAAAGCATTTTTGTAGGTAGTTGGCTACTCAGAGTGTCCACTCTGTGTACACATCTCCTAGGAGTTGGGCAAAAATGTGCCATCTCGGGTTCCTATTTAGATAGACTGAATTAGACTCTGTATTTTAGCAAGATGCCCAGGTGATTAGTATGCACTTTACAGCTTGAAAAGCATAGCTCAGCCCAGGAATGCCTCCGCCAGGCTCTGGGATACCATTGCAAAGTGTACTGATGTAAGGCATATTTGGTCAGACTGATATAATTTTCCATACCCACCCCAGTGCAGGGCCTAGCGTATCTCCTGATACCTCCTAACATTTACGTTGTCCTGATGGGAGAGGTTACTGCGGGCCAAGGAACATTCCATGTGCTTTGAAACTTGTGATGTTATGGACTCCTCAGAACAACTCTGAGGATATGATGTTTTCATCCTTATAGATGAAGAAACAGAGACCAGAATGATTAATCAATATTTTTTTTCTCAGTGGAGTTACATTTGAAACACTGAACTTAGAGGAGGCTATATTTATGGGAAGAGCTTAGTCTATGGTTGGATTGACAGTAGTGTAATTTGGATATGTTCTGCATATGGGCAATATAATCTTGAGAAGAGTATTATTTATGTATATATGTATGTACATATATACAACTTCATGGGTCACTATAAAGTGCTGTGGCCACTGGAGAAGGGACAGCCGAAATCCTAGATCATTGTGTGTTCTCAGTCAACACCTTTCTTTTTATTCTCACTTGCTATTTCCTTCTTTTTCTTTCCCTTACCTGTCCCACTCCTCTACCTTGTGTTAGCCACCTGCTTCCTAAGTCTGCCACATATTTCAATGCTAAGGACTTCTGCCTAGAAATCCCTAGGAGTATGGGACAAAGATTTCATAATGCATTTAGAATTCAAGTGTATAGTGTAGAAAGAACTGTAAAAATAAGACTTTAAAACAGTTTTTGACTGAGTAGTAAGCATTTGAGAATTAAATGATTAGATTAAATGATTGCAAGGGTCTAAATTTGTACTAGGGAAGGATTTAGATTTGGGGGCTGGGAAGATAGCTTAGTCGGTATTTTGCTCTGTTCAAGATCAGGTTTTCCCATAACATGGACTCAGAAATGATTAAGTACAGTGGAAATAAACATCTACATGAGTCACTGATTTGAGCCACACCTATTCTAGAGACTCCAAATAACCATGATTGTCCCAATAACCTAGGCGTAAAATGTCCCAATAACCTAGGTATAATTACCTAGTATAAGTATAATTAACCTCATGCTACTAATGATCACATTGAGGCAGTGCTTTCCAGTATGAGGGCTGGGAGTTCAATTCTCAGTACCTGTATAAAGAAGCTAGGCATAGTGCCATATTCTTGTAAGCCTAGCACCAGAGAAGTAGAGTCAGGCAGATCTCTGTGGCTCACTAACCAGCCAGCTTAGCCTTCTTGGTGAGTTACCAGTCTGTCTTAAAAGAAAGAAACACAGATCAAACCAATCAACCAAACAGAAAATAATGGTAGCACCTGAGGAGTGATACATAAGAGCATCCTCTGGCCACCACACACACATGCATAGCGTGCATGTGCATCTGCACACACATGAATCTACACATGCACATACACTCCTGCAAGGGAATTTAGACTCCAATTTGCACTGAAAGTAAGTAGCTCCAGGTATAATTGGTGACAATATAGATGAAGTAACCTGCCTCTGATGCCATCTTGATTAACCATGATTTATCATTACGACCTAGTGTAATCTGAGAACAAAACCATAGTGTGATAAATATCTAGACTAAATGCCAAATTGCCCTGATTGGATTCTTTGGAGCTGTAAGGAACTACAGATCTAGCTATGCCTCAGTGTGGTCAGCAGCAGCAGCGTGGGGTCATAATATTTCCTAGGTTATTGGGACAATCACGCTGATTCATTTGAAATCTCTAGAACAGGGATGGCTCACATCAGATAGATCACATCATATAGATGCTTATTTCCACTGTACTCAACCACTTCTGAGTCCTGATTGCCTTTCCCATGTAATGGGGCAACCTCATCTCCCACAGAGCAAAAACACTTAATGTGGTCTCATCAGTGGTCTAGCACAGAGTCTGGCATTGGAAGGGTATTTGTGTTTCTTTTCTTCTGTACTAGTGTGAGGCGCAGGGAACCAGCCTGAAGACTTAGTCAAGTTATTTGTGCTCTGCATTTCTGTGCTTATAGGTCGTCAGAGGGGATCTTTCCCAGGCCTAATTTAATTTATTCATTTCTGTTTCCCCATGGATCTCTAACGAGAGACAGAGATGTCATAGGAGCTGACAAATACACAGTGAAGTAGAAAACATAATACTAGCCATGATGAAATAATGAAACATTTCCTGAATTCTCCTCGGAAACTCACATTCGTCTCTGGGGGTGGTGGTAGGGCAGATGTTGACTAAAATGTCATTTAGATAAGGAGATGCATCCATGGCAACTAATGAGACTGGAAAGAGGCAGGAGAGACCCTGCTGGCTGTGGGTCAGGTGACAGAGTGATGGAAATGGCCTTCTTTAAATGTTTTCCTGCCAATCATCAGCTAAACTTGGCATTCAGACTGCCCCAGGTGAGAGGTGATCATCATGGGTCTGTACAGCTTATTTCTTTGTAGTATTGGGATGCATTAGGACAACACCAGCTGTGACCTTGCAAGCATTCTGAGAGGTGGGAAGACCCAGAGTGACATTCTCCTATCATACAGATTGGCACAGTTGTTTTCAGCGAATGCTGAGATGAGATTTTGTTCCTGTCTTCTAGAACCCAGCCCTCGGAAGCCCTCCAAACCTGTTGTTTGCTCCTAATCCCTCCTCAGAAAACCTGGCTTTCCTTCTCTCATTTCTTCTGAAGCTCTTTCTCTATCTGGTTAAAGTGAAGAGTGCAGATGGTTCACGATGGAGTTAGATGGTAAATCATACAGTTAAGGATATTTCTTACCCTTGTGTTTATATATTAAAGTGTCTTAAGACTAACAACTATGCTGTATGGACTATTCTGTATGAGAACGGACTGATAGAAGTGCTTCAGCATCCTTAGGTTGGCCTGTGTTCTGGTTTCTACACTCTGTTTATTTTCAGGGTCGACTATGGATTACAGAGAGGCAGCTGCAGGTCCACATACATTTCCATATGACCTTAGTCCCTTGATCTAACAGTTCTTGATTTTTTTATTTGGTCTAGTTTTGGTACTTTTCAAGACAGAGTTTCTCTGTCCATAGCCCTCGCTGTCTTGAAACTCACTTTATATACCAGGCTGACCTTGAACTCATAGAGATCCACCTGCCTCTCCCTCTTGAGTGCTGAGATTAAAGGTGTGCCCCACCACTGCTCAGCATATAGTTTCTTGATTTTTAATTTACTTTCTTGTCAATGCTCAGCCAAACCTGCCAGGTACTCACTCACAAGGCTTCATGGAGTACACAATGTATCTGAAGATATAAGGGCTTACTAAACTCAGCTTGAGCAACACAGCCTTAATGAGGGGCTCAAACTGCATGGTATCTTGAAGAAGCCACTGGTAGCTATAATTAATAATGTACTTCCTGCCATTACTTTCTTTCTTCCTTCCTTCCTTTCTTTCTTTCTTTCTTTCTTTCTTTCTTTCTTTCTTTCTTTCTTTCTTTCTTTCTTTCTTTTCCTGAGACAGAGTTTCTCTGTGTAGCCCTGGCTGTCCTGGAACTCACTCTGTAGACCAGGCTGGCCTTGAACTCAGAAATCTGCCTGCCTCTGCCTCCCAAGTGCTGAGATTAAAGGCATGTGCCACCACTGCCCGGCCCGCCATTACTTTCAACTTCTAGTAGGTAGAAGCAGAGGCAGGTTGGGCAGAGGTTTAAGGATAGTCTGAATACATATCAATATCCTGATCAAAACACACACCCAGACACACCCAGATACCCAGACACACACACACACACACACACACACACACACACACACAGAGAGAGAGAGAGAGAGAGAGAGAGAGAGAGAGAGAGAGAGAGAGA
>JADRCD010205067.1:4474-16341 GCA_019843815.1 Montemys delectorum | reverse complement strand
CAGTGTTTTCTCTATTGCACTTCTTGCTTGCCCAGTGGTCATGTAAACAGTACCATGCCTCAAGCTGCAGAACGGCATGCTTCACCATGACTTTTGTTTGCTTTTATTGTCAGGACCCTTGGTGTGGCTTTCCCCTTCCATTCCACGTCAAGTTAGCTGCTCCCGACAATTAAGCAGCACCTTGACACAGTCAGTTCCACTCTTGTAGGAAAATAGTGACCACCATAGTGCTGCTGCTCATAGTGGTGCAATGAGATTAATCCCAGGACTACAAGTCACAAACCCATGGCCACACAGATGGCCCTCATTCAATTTGAGAACAAGGTGTGTAGGGAAGAGGATTGTCAGAGGGAAAAGGGTTATGGAAAAGAATGGTAGACAAGAATGGTCAGTGTCTACCATATGCATGTGGTGAAATTGTCAATAGCAAAGTTAATTAATAATAGTAAAGAATCAATAAGAGCATCCTGAGAAGTTTAAACCTTTACCTTGGAGAATTAAGATCGTATACTGTTGGTTTGTGTGTATGTGTTTGTGTGTGTGTGTGTGTGTGTGTGTGTGTGTGTGTGTGTATGTGTGAGGGTTGTTTTGTTTTTGTTTTTGCTTTTGCTTTTTCCTGCAAACAGGCAGAAGATGTTTCCTAGCACACTTTATAATGATAGAGGAACTTTAATGCTAGCTCCTCGTCTGCAGAATGAGAGTGGAAGTTACCTTGCTCTTTCTAGACTACAAATGTTCCTGACTGCTCTTTTTTTCCAGGAAAACTGCATAGGTGGCATGATAGAAAAAATTATTTAGAGCAACCCCAAAAGAACCACCCCACATGGTTCAACTTTTATATCAGTAGCAAACTTATCTTTGTTTCCGTAAGTTCCTGGTTCCTGGTTCCTTCACGTTGATTATTATAGAAGTTAGCTGTAACTACTGACTAATGACAAGGAGGTCAAGGCATATTCGCTCTCTTATAAGAAGAGTTTGGAGGATCTAGAAAGTTCTACTCTTTACCTTAAAATGTTTCCTTTTATATTATATTTCATATCTCACTTTTCTGGCTTTAACAGTTCAGAAGTTGGGGCTGAAGACATGGCTCAATGGTTAGGAGAACTAGCTGCTGTCTCAGAGGACCTACATTGGATCCACAGTATCCTTATATATGGTGGCTCACAATGTTTGAAATTGAAGGAAAGCTGATGCCCCTTTCTAGCTTCCATTGGTACTGTATGCCAGTGATGTTCAGACACACTTGCAAACAAAACAAAACAAAACAAAACAACAAACAAAATCAATCAATCAACCAAACCAACAAACATAAATAAACCAACAAAAAAGAAAAAAGAAGTTGCTAAGTGAAAAAAAAATGAAGATAGCTGCTTGAGGACAACTTTGATAATTGCTAGTATATGCTACTTCAGGATTACTATTCGCTATAACAGAAATATTATTACAATAGCCGAGACTTCTAAAGTATATGAACTTGTGTTTTATGTTCTGTATGTGCTTTGTTTTGTGGGGCTGGAGAGATGAATTAGTGCTTAGGAAACCTTGCTGCTCTTCCAGAGACCTGAGTTTAGTTGGTAGTGTCCACATCACAGGCACCTGGAACTTGAGCTCCAGGGGATGCCCTTCTCTCTTCTGGACTCCACAGCACACTCACCTGGGCACCACTGACACATATATAGAAAATATTGTGTTTAATTAAAAATCCCACACATGAGATGGCATGGTCATTACTTTTCAGCAGTGGTTCAATGTGTTTTTAACATTGCTTTTAGAAATCTCGACTTCACAAAACGAATTTCACTCCTAAGAAGAAGATATAGAACATTTTTCATGTGTGAAGTGATAACTTGGCCATATTTCACAAACACTTATTTTTTTTGTAAAGTTTTTAGAATCTTTCCTGAGGTACTAAAAGTACTTTCCCACCAGATTTGAGGTTTCTAAATGAAGCTCATGAGTCAGATTCTGTATTGATCTAATATACCATTAAGTGACAAAATGATACAATTTATCATGTTCATTGGCATTATGGGAAATTTTCTCTAGTGCTTGGGTTCTCTGTTTATACTTTCTGATTTCCTCACACTGGAGTCTAGTGACAGAGGAGGTTCCCTTCCAGGTTATTGTTCCCAACAAGTGACTGCATAGAAACAAGTGATTATTTCTGAAATTGTAGCCTTTTTCCTAAAACTGTTTAAGGAATGATTTGTTTATTATAAGCTTCAAATTCTATTTTCTGCCTATAAGACAAATTACCTTATGCGTGAATATGAGAAAACACAGCTTCTCTACATTCGGCAGTTAAAAAAACAAAACAAAACAACAACTCTCTGTCCATGGTGTAGTGAATACTAATATAGCAGTATTACTAAATACTAAATTAATTATTCTTTCTTCTTTCTCTTCTCTCTTTCCCCCACCCCTTTTGTGTGTGTCTAACCAGAGTATCCATGAAGCAAAGAGACTTGACTTTACATGAGCAAGAAAAGCAAATGAACATATCAAATTTACATAGAAGGACACTACTGAACTCAGTGGACTATGTTGGCATCTCCTCTGCTAACTCTCAAGAAAGTAGAACACACAGCATTTGCATAGGTTAGGAAGCGCCATGGCTACTGTCTTGGCTCCTGACATTGTCAATTGGAACACTCATTTCCCTCCACTTCCGGCTTCCTCTTCCCAGCTTCTCCCCATGGCCTCATCTTCCGTTCCTTGCAGCAGCTTGGCCAAAGCTTATGGCCAAGGATCCTTTCTCTTTCTCTTTTCCAGAACGTCTTCCTTTCTCTGCCTTTGATGTAAGACTCAGTGTAATTCAGACCTAACACCTCATTATTTAAACCTGGTGCTCTGCATAGCAGGTTGTTTCTGAGCTGCATATTAGAGGATGGGCAAAAACTACAGATAGCAATCCTTGAGATGAGCAGACAGTCCCAAGTTGTTAGACAAACGTGGTGCATTTTTCGGTAACCACTGTTGTGTTTTGTGTTGGGAATAGGGAGACAGATTTGGTGAATCTTGAGTGAGTGTCCTCAGAAGAAGTACAGCTCCTTAAAGCTTTGTGTGATATTTGTGACTATTAGTTAATACAAAACTTTGTGTCTGATTCTCTTTAACTATCTCCTACTTATCATGTATAATTGACTCATTAACATTGATCTTGTAGCTAAAAGCCTTGTAATCTACACCTCAACAAAGCTTAAGCCATCCGATTTCTCCACAGGGCAGGTCTAGTTAGGTCCATGGAACAGCACCATAACCCTGAATTTGGGCTCCATTTTTATACACTATGAAAACATTAAAGATATAGAAAGTACAGGGGTCGGGGGGAAAAGAGAGGAAAAAGCATGGGACTATCCTGACCATGAAAGGAACACATGTTTGTGGTGTGCTCTGTGAAATTCAAATTTATTTCTGTCCTGTGCTAGGTTTTTGAATGTCTACAAAAGGACCATTACTACAAACTCTGAGACTGAAAATATATAGGAAGTGAATTTGTAAATGGAGAATCCAAAGTTAATAAAGATCAATACTATTTAAATAATAAAATATTATAGGATAGGCTGTGAATGGTGATCAAGAAGTCTTTTTAAGTACATTCCAGCTTAATCCAGATGAAGCTGAACTTTTGTTAAAGAGGTATTTAAAATCTTGACTTTTCTTGTCTCTACAGGATGCTTCTGAATTACAGTTTATCATCTGAGGCATTACATCTCAGCTTCCCCTGGAAGCCCTGACTTTGCTTTAATCACAGGTCTCCAGGGCTGCAGCTAAACTCAGGTCACGGGTATTGTTTAGGGGAAATCCCTCATTCAAAAGCACAAGGGAGAATTTTACCTGCTAAAGCCAGAGGAAGAGATCTCTGTCTTAGCATCAAACAGCGTGGTTTTCTAAGACTGACAGATTCCTGCCCGATGCCTTCCTTTTACTTTGTCCTATAGTTTTGTGCAACGAGACTCTTGTTTTGAGGCTGCCTCTGGGCTGTGCCAGGAGCAAGACTGGAGATGTGGATGTAGGAGCCTTCTGGACGAACAACCTGAGATTTTAACTTGTAAGGTTTGACATGGAGCCAAAATCCGAGGTTTATTTGGCTTGCTTTTCTCTTTGGGCTTTATATAATGACTCTTTTTATTTGTTTGCTTTGTTTTATTTTTTGAGACCATGGCTATCCTGTAACTCTCTATGTAGACTAGGTTGGCCTCAAACTCACAGAGATCTGCCTGCCTCTTTCTCCTAAATCCTGGGATTAAATACATGTGCCACCACCATGCAGTTGTTTTTTTTCTTGTTTGTTTGTCTGTCTGTTTGTTTGTTTATTTTTTGTTTTTTTAAAATGAGACTTTTAAATTTATGCTTTCATGTCCTGCATGACGGAGGGTCCTAACATATTCTCAGAGAGTCAACACAATTCTTTGGACAAGGACCCACAGCAGAGTGTGACCAGGCCCACCTGTCTGCAGGCATACAGATAGGTCTGTGTGAGATCATGAAGTGAGATCATCAGCTTCCAAAGTGGTTTTCAGGTTGATTTTTGGTTCTGTTAAATGGTAAATCTTCCTTCCTTTCTTTTTTAACTCTTTGCACAAATTAAATGTCATCATCAAATCCTCCTAAGTGTGGAAATGATTACCGCAGGAAACATGTTATTGGGTGGGAGAGTAAGGAAGAGTGGGTTAGAAGAGCTTTTGTTTTGTAGCTGAGTCTGCCACAGCTAGTCCATCACATCAGTTTTACTTACATCTAATCAACAAAAACATCCAGACTGACAATCCAATGCAACAAGCAAATAGCAGGCACTAAAGAGCAGAACTGGATCGTCAGGAGGTGAAAAAGCCCAAAGCATCATGGAGCTGAACACCCCTTAGCACAATACCCAGAGGACTTGTATTTTAACTAAAGTGTCACTGATTTCTGTTGCTTCAAGAGAGACCCACGTCTTATTTGAATCTCATTTCCACAATGGTAACACGGAGACAACAGTGCTTCCCAGCAGTCCATCCCTTTAAGAAAACCAGCAGATTCTTTCTAGGCATTGTTGAAGACAAATTTCCAGATGAAAATACGCTTGTAAAACTCCAGAGGTGTCATATATTGTATGAAGTTATGCATATGAGGGCAACGCTGTAATTTCCGGCTTTATTATTCTTCTCTACCTGGCTCCATACCTTTGCCAGATGGCTTAGGCTACTAGAGGCCATGTCTCCACAGCTGCAGACCAGTTTCTAATTGCACTGGAAATTACAGGCCCTCACAGGGTGAACAAACCCATCGCCTCCGGGGTTCACCTTTAAGAACTGGCTGTTCAGTGCTTCATTATTCTGCTTCCGAATCCTACCTGTAGGTCAGTCGCCCTTCCCTTCCTTCCTCTCCAACACCACTTGGGGTTGCCACCCCGCAGGGGGTTGGGGGTGGGGGATCCAGGGAGTCAGAGGCCTGTGAACACAGTGACCTGTCTAGGGCCAGGAAACCCCTCCAGGCCCCAGAGAAGGCAAGAAGGTAGCAAAGTGCAGCTGGCTTTTACAGCTTCCCTTGCTTTTCAGCAAATGCATTTCCTTCCTGTCACGGAGCTGAGAACATATGCGGCACCATGTGACACCTGGCAGACGATTTCTGCAAAGCCTCAAGTCTGGAGAAGGGAAGGCTGACTCACGCTTTCTTCCACTGCATGTGTGAAACCTTTCAAGAAAATTTGGAGGCGGAAGAGCCACAGGATTTTGATGATGCTCTTCATTGCTATTAAATCAGTATTTTAAAAAGAATCTACTGGTTCTCTGCTTCTATTTCTGACCTTTACAAACTTTTTTTTAAAGCAATCTGAAAGATGTTAAGTGCCAAAAAAAGATACCATTTTATTTTTAGATAGCTGTGGTTTTCAGATCATCTTAAGCACTGGATCTCAGGACAGACAAAGGCTCATACCGTCCATGTTTTTATTAAAAGGAAGATACTGTAAGGGTTGGGGAACTAAAACATGACAGGATTGTCATTAAAATAATGCATTTCAGGAATTTTTTTTTTTTTTTTTTTTTTTTTTTTTGGCTACCACTGCCAAGCATGTGGCAAGTGTCACTTATAAGATGTTGGTTTCTAACACCATACAGAGAACAGGAGAGGAAGGACCTACTTATGTACTGTGTTGTAGAGGATATGAGTGATTAGCTCTGACTGCCCCAAATGGCCGCAGGAAGAGGCCACCCACACAGACATCTCTGCTCAGTATTTGGGCATTTCTTTCTTTCTTTCTTTTTTTTAATATTTATTTATTGTATATATATGAGTACACTGTCTTCAGACATATCAGAAGAGGGCATCGGATCCCATTACAGATGGTTATGAGCCACCATGTGGTTGCTGGGATTTGAACTCAGGACCTCTGGAAGAGCAGTCAGTGCTCTTAACCGCTGAGCTATCTCTCCAGCCCCTGGGCATTTCTTTCAGTGAAAGAATTTTACATGTTGCGTGCAAATTCAACAGTGTCCAACCAGAGGCCCTTTCAGAGGTAGTGGGATCATCAAGTGTTTACCTAAACATGCTTTCTTTAATTCAAATTTTATTTTATTTGTATGGATGTTTTGCCTGCATGTATGCCAGTGTCCACAGAAGGCAGAAGAAGTATCAGGTTCCTTAGAACTGGAATTATAGTTGGTTTTGAGCTGCTAAATAGGTGCTGGGAATCAAACCTGGGTCCTCTGGAAGAGTAGCCAGTGCTTTTAGCCACTTGGCTATCTCTCTAGCCCCCTTAACATGGATTCTTTATCATACAAGTCATGACACTTTCCAATGGAGAAAACGCCTGTGATCTGAAGCAGTTCTAGAAGCCACAGCACACTCGTGTGATGCAGTGCAATGAGGAGCAAGGCATGGTGGACTTGGTGTCGTCTGCTTGAGCCTGAACGACAGTTATAGTTCTGTGACACTCCCAAGCTCAGAAGGTGAGAGCTCCATCAGTCCATAATGCCAGACACTGCAGCAGAAACCCTAAGTACTAAACACAGGCCAAGTGGCCGTCAGAGCCACTCTGTTCCAGAGCTCTGTTCGAATGCTGAGCTTTCCACTTAATAACAGTGTGACCTGGAGGCAAGCACTTCAACCAAGCAGAGCCTGTCGTCCAATGGGTAGGACAGGGGTAATAAAGAGCTCCCCTTGGGGTACAGCTGTGAGGATAGAGATGTCACATAACTGTGGGGCACGCGGCACATATGGATGGGATAGAGAACAGCTCTCACTTTGTGCATTGTGATTATCTATAATCCTGAAAACCAAAACACACTTTTTGCCTCCAAACTCTAGCAAACTAGTTCAAAGTGTATTTTTCCAAATATATTATCAAGTTGGGAATTTAAAAAAAAAAATCTCTGGATATGTTCTGCTCTGCTTATCAAAGGCTGCCTCTAATGCCTTCCCTACAGTGTGTAAATTACACAAGCCACTCTTCCCCCTCCGGTCTGACTTAAACCACATTCCATGTGGTAGTGGGTCAATTTCATTACTTTTTTTCTCCCTCCTACCACATTCCACACCCCAAAAGATGCCAGTTTTCAGTTCCTTTGAAAGTGAATTCTCATCTGTATTTTTTTTTTAAAAAAAGTCCTTTAAAGTAGTTGTGAGTTCTTTGAGAGCCCTCCAACCCAGCCATCAGCAAGTAGTCACCGGAGAGAATTACCGCTACTTTTGCCAGAATCCTCCCACAGAGAACGGGGGCTTTGTAATGAGCTGCACATCCAGAAACGGTTGACTCTTTGATCTTTGATACTTGGACAACTCTAAAGAGAAAGGCATTCCAGCCCCAACCACACACAGAGAGAGACACAGGTTATTTATGGAAGCCCCCCTGACTCTGAGCTTAGCCTGGCTCTTTAAAAGACTCAAATACACACATCACTTTGACTAGCCAAATTGCTCCTGTCCCTTGCAGTTGTATCTAATAGGAAGGGAGTGGGAGGTGGGGTGAGAAGGACTGCTCTTTGGCTTCTCCCTGGGGTGAGAAAGGTAGCTTGGCAGAGGCAGTCACAATATTTATAAAGAGAGAAGAAAATAGAGTCCATATGTGTACCAAGGGGGAATCAGAGTAAATCATGAGGGTGAAGAAGCCTCCCAACTCCATTTCTGAGGTCTGGCAGCTTCTGGTAGAGCGAATAGAACCAGTCAGTCTAGGCTTCAGTACATAGAGCCTCTTATTCACGTGTGGCCTTTTTTCTCTTTAAGTCCGACAGCCCTGAAGCTTTCCAGATGACTCAAAACAGACTCTGGTTCTCTCAACTCAGACACTGTTTTATAAGCCTGGCCACCCCAGGAACTTCGTGTCTCAGAGCTCATACTGACCTGGAAGCTGTAAGTTCTTGCTTCTGGAGTTGCTGAAGGGCAACTTAATAGCTTCCTACCACTGACTCCCAAAACTTCATAGCCAGGACCTGCCTTCTGTCTGGTGTGCTGGCTCTGTGAGGTGACCGACTCTCGGTCTGGGTTTCAACATGAAATTCCTACACAGGTTATATTGCTGGACTCCTGGCTCGGAGCTGGTGGTACTGTTTTGGGAGGTTTGGGAAACTTTGGGGGTAGCGCCAACATAGAGGTAATAGGCTACTGGGACCAAGTTGTTGGGGAGTCCTGTCCCTGGCTCTTTCCTATTTCCCCATTTCCTGTCCACTGGGAAGTGAACAGGTGTCTTTTGTCATACATCCTGATGCCATGTTGCTCTGCACAAGACAAAGCTATGTGACCAGGGAATATATCCCATGAAACTGTGAGTCCAAATAAACTCCTCCTCCTTTAAGTTATCCTCTCAGGGATTTGGGGCACCACTATGCAGAAAGTAATTAAGATAAACCAAAAACCAAGTTAAATAAGAATAGTACCATGGTAAAATCTGTTCTCTTTTTGACCTTTCTCTGGGCCCGATGATATTGAACTGGAGGATTTGTGGTGAAAACTCAGGCTGGATGAATCTGGCTATAGTTGGAACTTCACTAGGCCATTTCTAGTCTACAGACGCAAGGCTATCTATGCAGACCAAATTGGACAAAGAAAGTATGCATGGTCTTTGAGTATTTTCTTATTCTGTAGAAGTTATGATGGCTTCTAGCCAGAGTCTGAACACAAAGATAGGCATATCAATGTCAAATAACATAGTACCCATACTGAAAAATTGCACATCTGCTCATGCTAGCATCTACAAGATCGATAAATAACAGATAAAGCAATATTCAGCTGCATCTCAGGAGTACATGTGGGAAAGCATCATGGTTTGACAAAGACAGTTTGTTCCCTGGGCTCAGGGAAGAATTACAGAAGCCATAGTCTACAAATATTCCTTTGCCTAATAATTCATTCACTTATCTCATGATTCAGTAAGAAGTCAGGACTCACCTAAGACGACAATAAGGTGTAGGATGGATTGACAGACAAGAAGTATAATCCTTTCAGGGCAAACTTCAGGGGTCCGGGGCTGCAGTCCCTCCTTTGTCTCTGGGGTATGGTATAGTCAGCTACAAACTTAGGATCCCAGTATTTCCATCTGTAAAATACAAACAACACTGTAAGTCTTCACCCAGGAACTGCTAAGTGGACAATTAGAGTTTCAGACGGACTGGAAAAGGAAGAACAATGTGCTGGTATGTGGAACGGGACATATTGGAATCATACGCATGGCTATTCATACTCAGTGCTCTTAACTGGTAGTTTTCCATCTTTTGTTTTTTAACTAAAACATGAGCTAGATAGCATCAGGCAAGGCAAACACACTACACACTAAACTAGGCCAACCACAAAAATACCAGCAGGTTTCTATGGTCAAGGGCAAGAGGACATGAGAAAAGGGTGATTGGGAGTCAAAATGACAGAGAGAAGCTGAGTCCCCTGTGACTTACTGCCATGCACTGTCCTCAGAGAGCGCAGCACACAGACAGACTGTATTCTATGACGAAGCTAGTCATACAATCCCAGGCTAAGTGGGAAGTGATGTAAGCTTGTGGACAAATTCAGAGACTGGACCATCACAAAGAATTCTGTGTAAATAAAATTGTCCGGCCTCAAACATTTTAAAATTATGGCTGGGGATGACAGGCAAATCTGTCTAGGGAAGATCTAGGGTCATTGGGAAGCCCCAGAGAACTGAAGCTGACATTCCATTCTTCCCCTACCACCAGTGACATCCATGTGACTAGAAGCTGGGGTGATTTAGCTGATGGCAGCGAACCTGGTGCACACAGAATAGGCCAACTGTTGAGACAAGGAGTGCTTTCCCCATGGGTATTTGTTGCTATAAATCCCTCTTAGGATCCAGAAAAACACATTTCAAGTGGAAAGAAATGGTGGACCAGCATATGAAAGATCCCCTCGATTATAATCTAAAATAGATTGGAAAATCCAATTGGGTTTTGACTCGAGCTTCCAAAACATGGGCTAGCTCATGGAACTCAGGTTAGTCATTATACTGGGTTCAATAAACTATTAATTAGAACATTAAATTTGTATTTAATTATTTCTTAAAAGCATAGCTTTGGAGTCAAAATGGTCGTCTATATTCTATGTATAATCTAGGAGAGAGGAAGGCCCAGGCTCTAGAAGCCTGAGGTGTGTGACTCTGAGACTCTTAGCCCAGAGGCTTAGCTTCATTAACAATAAAATAGGCACAGGACAAAGAACAGGGCCCTCAGCTTTGTCAGTGTGTGCTCTCGCTTCTACTGCTCTTCCTACAACCGCTTCGCTTTGAGGTTGTACGCATACTCTTTTCTGCCTGTGTGTTTCTTAATATCTAACTTTTCTTTTTAAGGTACTGTAATTCATTCTCTGAGAATTTCCTATGTGTAGACAATGCGTTTTCATTAGATCCGCTTCCATTTCCTTTTTGTTTGTTTGTTTTCGTATAGTCTTCCCTAATCTGAGTCTCTCTTTTGCTTGAATGAGCCAGTTTTTCCATAGTGTGAGAAAATGCCTGAGATGATCAATTTATGAAGAAGAAAGGTTTATATTGGCTTATGGTTTCAGTTTATGGCTTCTTACTTTGGGCTTGGGGTGGCAATATAGGGCATAGTGGGGAGAGCATGGCAGAGGAAACCTGTTAACTTTATGCAGCCAGGCAATAAGAAGAGGAGGTGGGGAGGAACTGAGGTCCCAAAATTACCTTTAAGGGAATTCCTCCCCCAAACATTTAACTTCCGAATACTTCCCAGTAGTGCTGGGGACCAACCTCTAACATATGGGCTTTGGGAGGACACTCCAGATCCAAAATACAATAGACTCTCTAGAGTCAACAAACTATATTCTGGACCCAGAATGAACCCAAGTTCATCATGGACCCAGGGTATGAACCCAAGTTGATCAGGTTTCAGATTTTGGTATCTTTCCATTTATATGTTTGTGTAACTATGTCAATAAGTGACAGTTAATAAAATATTTACAATATAGCTATTTGCTTCAAATTAGTACTAAAACAATACCAATCTATTGCTTGGGTATCTTTGCAGTAAAATTCTTGAGGGCCAAATCTGGTGATTCCTAGCTAACTGGGGATAGGCAATTGAAAATCATGTGTCAAGGGCTAAATAAATGGATCAATGTACAGAGCACTTTCTATGTAATTATGAGGACCTGAGTTCAGATCTACATGAAGTAGGGCATGTCTGTAATCCCAATTCTCCCATTGTGAGATGGGAAACAGAGACAGAAGAATCTCTGGAAGCTTATGGGGCAGCTAATCTGTCATATGCAGCAGTTAACATAAGTGACTCTAACCCAACCAAGGAAGAGGACAAGGATGAACATCTAATGTTGTCTCTTGACCACCACATGTGCATTGTGGCACACAAGAACCACATTCAAACACATGAACATTTATACATAAGTGAGCACTCAGAAACACACACACA
>JADRCD010205064.1:0-28804 GCA_019843815.1 Montemys delectorum | reverse complement strand
CTCTGTCTCTCTCTCCCTCTCTCCCTCTCTTTCTCCCTCTCTCTCCCTCTCTCTCCATCTCTGTCTTTGCCCCCTCTCTCCACATGTTCCCAATCAGCCTTTTCCCTTCTCTCTCTCCTCTCTCTCTTCCCTTCTCTCTCTCCTCTCTCTCCCTGTCCTTCTCTGTCTCCTCTTTCTCTGCCTCTACTCTACTCTCAGCCTCCCTCTCATGTCCCCAAATAAACTTTATTTTATACTAGACCTATCATATGAAGCTGGTACTTCGGGGGAGGGGACGTCTCAGCGTGGACCTATTGAGGCACTCTCTCCGGCCGCATCACGTCACCACATTACCAAACATGTCAGTGATCCCTATCCCTTTAGGCTTGTGGTTAGGCATGGAGGATGGGTGGCTCTTGCCCTGGATTTGGACTGAAGAGAGCCCTGAAGATGCTCTGAGGCTTTGATTTAGGATTTCCCAGACTACCAACAGACCTGACCCTCCAGCAAGCAGCCCAGCCCCATCTGTCCTTCCATCTTCTGGTGGCCAATGTGAGGGAAAAGTAAGATAAGGGCCAGGCCAAGCCACTGCTTGGACAGTTCTGGCCACTCCCAAGTCCTGCCTGCATATCTCCAGTTTCCAGCCAACCCAGTCCAAGGGACTGAAGTCAGGGTTACAAAACTGTTCAAGTCCAAGCCAGACTTACGTCAGACATGAAGCCTTTGCCAATAACCTCTACTACTGGAGCCGGGCTAGAGGGTTCAGCTGCAGTCTTTCTCTAGATGGGTCATCAAAGGAGGGCTGAAGATAAAGGTAAATGAGGTGAGCCATTTAGTCCTTGAAGACCCTGTTGGGTGTGTACCCAGAAGTGGTTCAGGGTTGAGGTGTGCCCTGCCCCTTCTAAAAGAATGGAATCCCTCCTTCATCTCTCCCTACTGTCATCACGCACCTCTGCTAACCTGGATTTTTTCTGAAGCACCATGCCTTGCTTCCAGTATTCTTAGGTAAGAAAGTTTGCCTCCTTTCCCTCCTGGCTGCCCAACACATGCTGTCAGGAGGACCAGGGATGATCAGGGTGGCCTAGGAAGGACCCAAACTTCCAGGTCTATCAGCCCATTCAGATAGGGACAGCAACAATAAGCGGCTTTGTGCACACACGCTCAGGATCACATGCACCCACCCACACGCCCCACACGAGCTCTGTCCATGAACAGTTCTTCAGCTTGCTTGCCAAGGTAAAGGAGCCACCGGGCGGTCAGCCCCAAGGAGGAAATACGGCTCCTGGGGCCTTTGTTGTTCCAGACTTGTCTTGGAAGGGATCCCGGGCTGAGGTGGCAGCTTCCTCAAGGCTGGAGGCAGGGTAGAGGGCTGCACACCCTGGCCTGGAAGGGGGTGGGGGAGGAAACCCAGAGTGAGGCTTAGAGTCATTAGCAAGACGGGCAGCTTAATCCTTCATTTCCATGCTCAGTTCTCTGGGTTCTCACAAACCAGGGGGGTCAGTGGGGAACTCCCCATTTCATAGGTGATGAAACAAATTCACAGAAGCCTGGCAGCTTCTTTTTTAGTGGATGTTTATTTTATTTTATGGGTGGGTGCTTCTCCTGTGTGTATATCTGTGTACCACATGTGTGTCAGGTGCCTGCAGGAGCCAGAGAGGGTTTGCATCCCCTGGACCAGGAGCTACAGAGGGTTGTAAGCCACCATGCTGGTGCTGGGAATCAAACCCAGGTCCTCTTAACTGCTGAGTCATCACTTTGGCTCCCCATGAAGCTTCTTAAATGGGCCATACACAATCTACTAGAGACAAAACGACCTTGGCACCAGTCGCACGTGGAGTTCATTGCATCTCCAAAGCGAGCTCTGGTTCTGACCTCTAATAGAGTTGTGACTTGTCCTAGCCTCCTGTGTGCTGTAAGCCCTACATGGTCAGAGGTGTACGCGCTTCTCATTCATCTGGCTGTTTTACATCTACACACCGGGTAATTAGTGTGGCATTTTCCTGAGACTAGATGCAGGGCAGAGTCTGGTTTTGCTTACCAGCACTAATAAGAAGGTAGCGGCAATAAGAAACATGAGCAGTTACTGAGTGGCCAATGTGTGCATTTTTTGCAGGTGTCATCTCAATGATCATGAAGGCCCTGGAGTTGGCATTATCATTAGTCCCATTTTACAGATGAGAACCTTGAGCCCCATGTGACTCTGAGTATGGTAGGCCTGTAGTGGTTCCCTTCTCATCATACTCAGCTGTATGGTAAGGTGCTGGGGCAGGGAGGGAAGCCCTAGCTACAACAAGGGAATGAACTCCTTTGGGTAACAGAGAAGCCAAGGGCTTCTAAAACCTAGTGAGTCAGCTGAGGGAGACAGTGATGAGGGAGCAACTACATAATCTGTAGGGTCATTATAAAATAAGGATGTTTTAAAAAAAATAAGGATTTGGGGCTAGAGAGAAGGCTCAGCAGTTAAGAGCACTGACTGGTCTTCCAGAGGTCCTGAATTCAATTCCCAGCAACCACATGGTGGCTCACAACCATGGTGTGTCTGAAGAGAGTAACAGTGTTCTCACATATATTAAATAAATAAATAAATACATAAATACATAAATAAATAAATCTTTTCTTTTTAAAAAAAAAAAAGATTTTAGCTAGGTGGTACTGGCACACACCTTTAATCCCAGCACTTGGGAGCCAGAAGCAGGAGGATCTCTGTGAGTTTGAGACCAGCCTGCTCTACATAGTGAGTTCCAGGACAGCCAGGGCTACAAAGAGACACCCTGTCTCAAAAACCCAAAATGATGGTGATGGTGATGATGATGATGATGATGATTGATTGATTGATTGACTGATTGGTTGGTTGGTTGATACCTGTTGTCCCTGCACTTAGGAGGCAGAGGCAGGAGGAACTCTATAAATTCAAGACTACATGGTGTTTCCAGCCAGGACTGACTACAAACTGAGATCTTGTCTAAAAACAAGATGGTTGGGGGTTGGGGGCAACCCAAGATGCCTCAGTGGGTAAATAACGCAAGCTTGAAGACTTGAGCTCGCATCCCAGATGTAGTGGCTCCTGTCTGTAATCCCAGCATTCCTCTGGCAAGATGGAAGAGAGGGACAAGGGGATCAGCCAGAAGCTCACATATGGAGCACAGTGGCAGAAACAAGAAACTCTGCCTCAAAAGACAGGTGGGAGAGCTGGGCAGTGCTGGCACACACCTTTAATCCCAGCACTTGGGAGGCAGAGGCAGGGGGATCTCTGAGTTCGAGGCCAGCCTGGTCTACAGAGTGAGTTCCAGGACAGCCAGGGCTACACAGAGAAACCCTGTCTCAAGAAAAAACAAAAAACAAAAAACAAAAGCAAAACAAACAAACAAACAAAAACAGGTGGGAGAAGAAAAGCAACTCTTGAAAAGTTGCCATTGGACTTCGGCATGTATGCCAGAGCACGTGTGCACCATCATCCACATACAAACAATAGATAAAAGAAATTGTTTGTTTGTTTGTTTGTTTGTCTGTTTGTTTGTTTCGAGACAGGGTTTCTCTGTATAGTCCTGGCTGTCCTAGAACTCACTCTGTAGACCAGGCTGGCCTCGAACTCAGAGATTCCCCTGCCTCTGCCTCCCAAGTGCTGGAATTAAAGGCGTGCACCACCACTGCCCGGCAAGAAATCTTAATAGATAAATAAGTAAATAAATAAATAGGAATTCCAAAATGGCCACATCTGAACATCATGAGGCCACTGAGCCCAGGTCCCTTTTTTGATTCTTCACTGGGGGTCCATGATGCCAGCCCTGAGAGGGGAGGCTGCTGTGTGTGAAAGGGCAGCCCTTGAATGGGTGCGTGGGAGTACCTGTGGGTGTATTAATGGTGACAGAGCTGGTGCAGGACCTCACCCAGGCGGTAGGGCAGCATCTTCACAAGTATAGTACAACAATCACCAAGGAACTGTTGGGCCCAAGCTGGCCCCTCTCTCAAGAGGCCTGACTAGAGAGGGGCCTTGCACCTACCTCTGAGGATTCAGTGGGCTGTCTGGATGTGTAAAGCTGAAAGAATGTATTTCTGGGGGGGGGGGGGGGGGGGAGCAGCTATGGGGGAGTGTCTAGATGGCAGACTGCAGGCTGTGTATGATATTTGTAGGGGGTGTAGGTGTACATGAACGTGAGACACAGAGAGTGTGGCTGAGTTCGGAAGTCAGCACACCACAGGCCAGGGGCTTAGGACGTATGTGTGTAATGTGTGTGTGTGTGTGTGTATAAGAATGTACGCAGTCCCTGACTGCTTGCCTAGGAGTTGTGAGGGGTTCTCAGGTGAAGAGCTCCACCCCCACCCCCACCACATCCCCCAGGGCTTTGTGGGGCTAATGTCCCCCTTGGAGGCACATTCCTGCTCACCACAGGGTGGGCAGAGCCACAGTACAACCTGCTAGGCTGCTGGGGTGATCCCAGGCCAGTGGTGTCAGGTTCCCTGTGCCCCAGCCTTCCCTCTTCAGCCCTCTAAGAGCCTTTGTTGGAAGTTCAGACAAACTTGTCAGGGGGGCGGGCAGGAGGCCGGCTCCTAATCGGCTTTCCCAGAAGCAAAGGAGAATGAAAGATTAGGGGTGGGGGGCTCTAGCCCAGGGCAGCTCTGTGGGAAAGAGATGGGGAAGGGTTCCCCAGCCCTAAAAGGGACCATCTCCAGGCCCTGTCAGCAGGTGTTCCTTCCACCCGAGCTGAGGAATGGACTCCTAATGTGAAAGAACACTTAAAGGCCAAGCCTTAAGAAAAAGTGAAACTCCAGATTGCACTTTGAGGAAACCTCCTTTCTTGCCCATTCATTCCTCATTAATATTGGGGGAGGGAGATACTACTGCTCAGCTTCTGTCTAAATGCCTTCTTACTCTTTACTCTGAGTCTCCTATGAAGCATGCTAGACATGATTAACAGCTCCCATTCAGCAGAAGGCTAGAGAAGAGCCCACAGTCAACACAGCAGGTTGTGGTGCATTTGCCTTGGCTCTATCACAACAAGCATTTCCTGGAGGTCCTGGATTCAGACTTCTCTGTATCATTTCCATTGCAGGGCTCCTGTGACCATCTCTGTGTTGGCAACCACCAAGGTTAAGAGTATAAATTTCAAGGTGAGCTAGGGTCCTGATCTGGTGCTCCCGGGTACCTCGGTTTTTCCACATGTCAGATGAGGATGATAATAATACTCCACAGAGTTGCATCTGGATTAAGTGGATTGTTTAAAGGATGCATAGCACGAAGAACCTGTTGAATCAAGTCCATACCAACAGCAGAGTCCACAGCACCATGCTCCCCCTAAGTAAAAGGAAGGATCCTCCTACATACCAACAAGAGCAAAGTAAGCTCAGGATCATCCCGGGTCCAGTAGAGTAGGGCATCCACCTACCCTACAGCTGAGCCAAAGACCTAGGAGCACCTAGGGCCTTCCTATCCTGCTGTTACCATGGTGATTTTACCTCCCAAATCACTCACTAATCAGCCCTTCTCCTCGGCTCTTGTAGACCAGGTTGATGCTTCTGTCTCTCGTCGGGACATAGCAATGGCCTCCTCTCTCACTCCATCTAGCTCCTTGTTATGACCCACCATGCACAAACCATGAGGAGTATGCAATTATTAAAATACATGACAGATCGCTTCACTCACCCAATTTCCAAAAATCTCAGGCTCTAGCCCTAGGGCTTGACTCTAAACTCAGATTTCTTTTGTTGTTCTTTCTAGACTTTGCTGCTGCTGCTGCTGCTGCTGCTGCTGCTGCTGCTGCTGCTGCTGCTGCTGTTATTGTTGTTTTGTAGCTGAGGCTGGCCTCCAACTTAGGACGTTCTTTGGCCTCCCCCTCCTCCCATGTGCTGAGATCTCAGGTGTGCAGCAGCATGCCCAGCTTTTCAGTTTCCCTTTCTATCTTCCTCTGTTGACCCCGCCTTGCTGTCCTCCAGTTCTGCCACTTGGATGGACTGTGCCCTTCCTAGGACCCTTTGCTCTTGAACTCCTAAGAAGCACCTGAAGTGTGAGGAGGCTCAGGTTATGTCCTCCCGCTAAAGCACCATCTGACCTCCCCATGCTGAGCTAAGGACATTCTTTGTTGCCAGCTCTGTGATTGCCAGGGCACGTTTTTTAATGCTTGTTTCTCTATACCCAGCATCCAGCATGGGACTAGGCATCCAGCAGGTGCTCAGTCAATGCTGACGGAATGAGTGAGGGATTTGAACTGCAGTGTTACCAGACAAGCTTCGGGCCAGGGAAGGTGTATCCCTCAAAGCTGAGGTATATAGCAAGCACTGGGTGGCTCAGGGCCCAAGTAAGACTTGTGGGAGATTTGGGGTGACATTTGATCTGTCAGGGAGGTGAGGGGGGTGTTCCTCACCCTAATCCTCAGCCCCACTTGGGAGAGGACTGCAGCTCCTGGGGTCACAACGATCTGGGAAGTAGGGAGGTCAGGATCCACCCTGATCTCCAGTAGATAGCCCATCTGCATACTCTCCAGGCCTGCTAGGGTTCTCCTACCAAGAAGGCCTGACAGAGGGAGGTCCCGCCCTCTAAGCCGCAGCAGCAGCTCCATCCAGCACAACCCCTCCTGGCAACGTCCTCTTGCAGACACTCTGGAGCTCAGAGAAGGTAGATAGAGCCAGTGTGATTGATGAGACCAAAGAATGGAGATTTCTGGTTCTCTATCTATCTATCTATCTATCTATCTCTTTGGTTTTTTCGAGACAGGGTTTCTCTGTGTAGCCTTGGCTGTCCTGGAACTCACTCTGTAGCCAGGTTGGCCTCGAACTCAGAAATCTGCCTGTCTCTGCCTCCCAAGTGCTGGAATTAAAGGCGTACGCCACCACTGCCCAGCAATTTCTGGTTCTCTTTTGTTGTTATATTTGAAACAGGGTCTCTCAGTAGTCCTGGCTGTCCTGGAGCTCACTACGTAGATCAGGCTAGCCTCAAACTCACAAAGATCCACCTGCCTCTGCCTCCAGAGTGCTGGGATTAAAGGACATGCACCACCGTGCCTGGCTTTCTTTTTTCTTGAAATAAGTGGAAAAAAAACAAAGAATTCACAACACAAACTTCTGAACTGTGTGTCTTTCCTGCAGCTACCACCTATATACCCTGGCTCTCGGTTTTCACCCTTTCCTGCTCATCCGCAAGAACACAAATACCAGTAGGCCCTTGAGGTCATGGCACAAGTCCTCATTCCTACACATGGACTTCCAACAACATATAAACACGTGGCCTTACCACTGCAGTCACCCCCTTCTCCGTGTCGTGCATGCTTGCCTCTGATGATAAAGAACTCACTCCACTCAAAGCCTCCTGTTCCACCAGAGAGCAGCTCTGGATGTTTGTTTGTTTAATAAACTTTATTATTAAGAAGAAGAACCTCTTGCAAATAAATAAAAACATCACACACTCAAATCAACAAAACCAATTTCTTTTTTAGACCAAGTCTCAAGTAGCCTGGGTAGTTGGCCTTGAGAATGCTCCTGCCTCCATCTCTCAAGTTTTGGGGTTACAGGTGTGTGCCACCATGCCTAGAGAATCAGATGCCTTTGCCTGGTGTTCAGATTTGATTCTAGCCTGCTTGGCACTCTATAGACTATCCCTCCCGCTCCACCCTGCAGAACTATCCCCCAGGCCACCTGGCCCAGGTTGCCCTCTCACCTTAGGTGAGCCCCCCAAAAGCTCAGAAAGGACAGAGCCGTACCATACTCTCTGTTCCCAATGACTTCTCCAATGCGACTCACCAGCTACAGACAAGTAAGAGTCATAGTATCACAAAACCAGCAGAGAAGCCAGCTGCCACAAGTGGACCTGCATTGGATCCCATCAGCCATGGGGAGACTCTGAAACACCACCTATTTAGCCCATGGTAGGCATCTCTGGGAATGAATATGGATCAAGGGCTGTGCTGTCAGGTTCTCTTTTATTAGCCGATTAGGACAAAGAACAGGTCACAAAGTCACAGGAAGTAAGGCCAAAAGACTGACAGACAGATACACAGGACAGAGCATCATGCTGTGCTACGCAGGGGGCAGGACAAGGGAAAGTAAGAGGTTTGAGTTTTGTTTCTTCAACTAACAGAAGAAATAAATACAATACACGGTGTTTTTTTGCCAAGGCCTGATACAACCTCTAAGCACAAGTGGTCACAAAACAGCTGGTTTGGAAAGCAGTCTATACAGCCAATCAGTCTCTCTATAGAGGTGGGGACCCAGGCCCCTGAACCATGCTCTAGGGAAGTGAGGAAGCAGGGCAAAGGAGACCTCAAACAGGAAGGAGCAGAGAAGTACAGGACTTTTCCTAGAAGGGCTTGTAAGGGTTTAATCCTTGGGCTCTCTGCCCTAAGTGACCGGCAAGCCCGAGAGAGATTCCATCAGCAGTATCAGGCAGGTGGGCTCACCCACACTCAAACCCTCTAATTTCGTCAAAGAATTGTGCCCTCTAATCCTCCTAGGAAGACATGGTCAGCTCTCTCTGGTACCCTAAATTGCCTTGGGATCCCACTGGGTTTTTATCCCTTCGTTCTCTGGCCTTGTGGATTTGGGTCAGCAAATGAGAAAATGAATGACAAAGATCTAAGGGAGTTTTGAAAAGCCTAGGGTAGACCAGGCTCATGCCATGACAAAATGTGACCTCAGGTGGCCTTGATCCTTTGGAGGGTGGGCAGGCTTCTGGGGATGGTAATGTCTAGAAGTGTTGGATCCCAAGTCCCAGTGACAATCTGTCATTTGCACCCAGGAGTAGAAAGACAGTTTCAGCCCTTAGCCTGGTTGCAGATGAGACAATACAGAAACATAATTTCTTGAAGTTAACCACAATAAGGTAACCATGGGCCACTGAACCCTCCCCAACCCAGAACCCCTCATCTCCCTACAGATTTGCTAACCTCTCATCCCCCTGGCCAAGTCTCTCCTCTGTCGTTCGCAAGGCTTTGGACTCGCCCTCCAGATTCTAGACCCCAGGAATATATTCCTTCTTAAGAAACCCTCAGCTGCCTTTGGTGCTTTGTATGGAAGCTGGAGTATGAGGTTGTGTCCTAGGCTTTCTGCCTCACCTCTCAGGAGGCCAGTCACCTTGTATTCAATGGCACACTCGTGATCGCTTCTCCTGTTTCTTTCATGCGTTTCCTGTCTCAGGTTATTGCCCTCCCCAGTTTTTACTGGCCAAAACCGTCCTCCTACCCCAGTCCAGACTGACATTACTAAGGTGGGCACTATTGGCTCTGTAGGTCATGCCAAGCCACCACTGTGTGGATGTGGGGTTGAGGGTTCTGTGGTGAGCCAAAGAGTTGGGGAATCATAACCACGAATCTATTCAAGTCATCTTGCCCACCCCTCACCATGGGCATGGAAATGGACCTGAAGGCTCGCGCTGGAATCCAAGAAAAATAGGATCAAATCCAGATTGTCTAACCTAGAAAGGAGCCATTGCATTTACTGGGAAACTGAGGCAGTCTCCATAGAGAGCTCTGGGTATGCAGGACTCACTGTTCCTCAGCGACACAACAGTAATGTTCTAACTTGCACACTGGACTTCTCTAAGTGTTTATATGCTGCAAGTATTATTATTATTAAATGTAATTAAAGCCTCTGCCATACAAAGTTATGGCACAGAACACTGGATGGTTGGAAATGAACAGAATCTTCCAAGTCATCCTATCCAGACAAGACAGTCCTAGGAAGCACTGGGCTTGCCCAATGCCATGCCTGAAAGAGAGACTGCAGAGCAGGGTTGCCTAGACATATGAGAACACACCTTGCCCTGCCTGTGACTAACTCCCACACCTGCCTCTGTGACAGGAAGCCATCAAATCCTGAGACCATGTGTGGCCATGAGGCTTCACTCACTGATGAGGAATTCTAGAACCCTGCAATGAGGTCGCTGTTCTACTGCAGCCACACGTCCCTCTGCAATCTGGGAAGCTGGTACTTCCAAGCAAGGAAAGAGAAGAAAAGGTGACTATGAGCCCTTCCTAATATCTGAGAGATGCCATGGGGCTGGAGCTACTCTGCCTGTTCCTCCAGGGTCTCCAAAGTAGGACTTTGTTGAATCTCAGGACAATGGAATGGAAGAGTTGCCTAGAGAGAGTTCAGGTTAAGGGAGGAGATAGGCAAGCAGAGCAGAAGAGAAACAGGAAGAAACAAAATAACTAAAACCAAAAACTATAACCCCAAAGGAAACACTGTTTGAGAATACAGGACAATAATACAGCCAGCACCAAAGGCCAAGGGAAGGCATAGCAGGTAGATCCAAGTAGGTAGAGGGACAGGGATCAAGACAGAGGCAGTGGGCTGCGGGGGAGGGGAGATCAGGAGAAGGAGGAAGAGAGGGAACAAGAGAGTGAAAGTGAGAGAGCTAGCGAGAGTGAGGGAGCAAGAGAGAGAGAGAGAGAGAAAGAGAGAGAAAGAGGAGGGGGAGAGGGAAAGGGGAGAAAGAGAGAGAAAACAACTGCTACAGTGAATCTCAGGGGCAAGGGCAGTAGTAGCGGTGTGAGGAGAACAGGGAAAGGGGGCCTGGGGCAGGCAGTGCCTGAAAATATAGTTTTATATATTTATATTTATATCTCACATTCCACACATCAACTTACTAGTGGGGGACCAGGAGGGAGGAGGCAATACTGAGGAGGAGGTTTAGCCTGTTGCTCACCTCCTCCCCATTTGACCTCCACGGGGTCCAAGCAGGGCCATGCAGAGGGTATATGGGTTTCACTTGGGGTTGGGACTCTGAAGAAGGGAGACAAGGTGAAAGGACTCCAGGCCCAAGCATCCCTGGGCTCTCAAGGTTAGTTCTGGGAGATTTTTGGAGAGCCTTCTGGGATTAACCATGGGACCGAGATGAGTACACCCAAGACCAGGGTTGGGTTGGAAGCCAGACAGTCAATTGGGGAGTGTATCGAGTCCCAGGGAGGCAGCGTGCTGCTTGGCCCGGAGGCGAAGGTTTTCAATGCTCGTGGTTTTACTGTTCAGGGCAGCTGAGGCAGGTGCCAGGCCTGTGGGGGGCGCTGGCAGCAATGGGGACCCCCACACACCCTGGTGGGCAGCGGCTGCTGCTGACAGGGATTGGTAATAGGACTGGCAGTGTAGGGAGCTCAGTGGAGCCATGTTGACCCCTAGGTAGGGCACCGCAGCGGCTGCAGCTGCAGCCGCTGCAGGTGCGGGACCGCCCACTTCAAAAGACGAGTAGTGGACCAGGTTGTTGGTAGCCGCCATGTGCTGGCGGAACTGCTCCTGGAGACGGAAGAGGCTGAGTGGGGACGAGGAGTAGGAGTGGGAAGGACCGAGGAGGCCGCCCCCTGGGGCTGCAGGCGTTAAGGCCAGGCTGCCTGGAGAATCTGCAAGCAGAGGACACAAAACAAGTACTCAGAACAAGAGGACTGACCTTGGAGGAGAGGGTCCCTCCTATCCCCTGGATCAGGCAGTGAACATAGTCTGACTAGAGCCATCATCACCCGATGTCAGCCAGGGCATCCTCTGAAGTGACCCCCAGAATTTGGTTGGGAGGGACTTAGAGAAGCTGCAGGGTTCCTCCTACCTCGGCATCCACACCTGAATTCCCTGGGGAACCCCTTAATCTTTTCCAGGAATATCCAGGACTCTCATCTTCTTTGAGCCCTCAGCTCAAAGGCCCTGTACCCTCTTTGCCTAGCTTAGGGTTTGTGTCTGAATATACAACACGCCAGAGCTCTGTTTCTTCTAACCATGGCTAGGGGAAGAGGCTCCAGTCCAGAGCAGCTCTGTGGAACAGAGATGGAGATGTCCAGTCCTAAAAAAAACCATCCTGGGCCAAGAGTGGTGGTTCACATCTTCAATCCTAGCCTTCCAGACACAGAGGCAGTTGGACCTCTATGAGTTCAAGGCCAGTCTCGTCTACATAGGAAGTTCTAGGTCAGCTAGAGCTACATAGTGAGACGCTATTAAAACAAACAAACAAACAAACAAACAAAAGCCCATCCTGCTATTCAGTGGTGGCACAGGCCTCCAATCCCAGCATTTGGGAGACAGAGGCAGATGGATCTCTTTGAGGTCAAGGCCAGCCTGGTCTACAAAGCAAGTTCCAGTACAGCTTGGGTTACATAGAGAAACCCTATCTCAAAAAAACAAAATAAAAAAGGAAGAAACATCCTCTGGACCCACTCAGCCAATCCCCTTTCCGCAAGAGCACCTAATGGACAAGGCCTCTGGGATGAAAAAGCATGGACCAAGTCCTAACGGAATTTTGAATCAGGTTGAAATCTGCTGCAATGGGAAGCTCAGGTACCAGGGTGGTATTCACTCAACATACACTGGTACATCTGTACTGGTTGTTAAATAGTGAAATGGCTGTAATAATTCATAAATGGTGAAAGAGATTTAGTCAGTCCCTCACCTGTTCCATCCTCAACCTCCCTGACACCCAGGCCCTCTCCTGGAACCTTATCTAGAAGGTCTATGTAGACCTTTCTATGACTCAGTAACTAAAGGGTGGACATGGGTCACAGGTCTACAATAGCCAGTCATGCCTAACTAGTCATGCTCCTGAATGCCAGTGTTTGACTCTCCTGCTTTGATCCAGGTCACATACTCAGAGTGCTGGATTTGGCTGTTCTCTCTGACCCTGTGGTCCCACTCTACCTGCAGCACCCTCCCCCCTCCCCATCCCAGCTCCCCTACCCTTGCTCCAAGCCTCACCTGCCTTAGGGCTGCCCCTCTTGCAGCCCAGCACCTTGCCCTCAGATCCAGGGCTCTTTTCAGCTTTGGGCTCCTCGGCCCGGGAGTCCTCTTCACGGTCCAGCTGATCTTCTGGGGCAGACTCACTGGCTGACTGCTCCGACAGGCTCAGTTGAAGTTCAGCAGGAGGATCACCACTGGGCAGACTGGGAGGCTGTTCTGCTTCCAGCTGTGTGTCTGAGGCTGGGGCCTCCATCTTGCCTTCTCCGTGGGAACCCTCGGACTCCTTCTGCTTCTGGAGCTGTTCTTTTTGCAGGCTGCGCTGCTTCTTTCGGAACTTGGCCCTGCGGTTCTTAAACCACACCTGGTGGGGGGGTGGAGCATGCGGAGGAGCAGTCAGGAAAGGAAAAATTGTACCCTGGGTGATAATCCTCCCTAACCCAACCCCATCTATTTTTCTAAATAAACATGAGAGAAATAGGCATGTATCTCAGCCCTGCCCAAGCAAACACTGACTCCTGGACACCAGATGGATGAGTAGCATTCATCTGCAAGGTGCAGTTGGGAGAGTTGGATCCTACCTGCACACGGGCCTCAGGGAGATTGGTACACATGGCCAGCCTCTCACGCATCACTACATCCGGGTAATGAGTCTTCTGGAAAGTCTTTTCCAGGGCCTCAAGCTGCTGGGCTGTGAACGCTGTGCGACTCCGACGTTGTTTACGGTGCTGGGAGCCATAGCGGGCCTCCAAGATGATGTCTTGAAATGTACAGCCGTTGGAGGGCAAGCAGAGAAGGCCCATTTAATTATGGGAAATAAGTTCTGATCCTGACTTTGCTCTGACTCACTTTGGACACCCAAACAGCCGTCAGAGCTGACCCTCCCCCCCACCCCCCAGCCCTCAGAAATTACCCATCCTCTCTCCACTGGCTGGGATTGGAAATCTTTCTAACCTGTCAACAACCTCCGCTCACAGAACTGCAGAGGACTAATTCAGCTTCAAGCATGGCTGTCAGGCATGTGAATATGGGGGGCAAGTCCTCCTGATGCGGCTGGCCTTAAAGGTGTGAAGATAGGTGATACCCCAAGATCCCTAAAGTCTCAACGTACTAGGGAAATAATGAAAACACATACTTGCAGCGCTAGCACTCAAGAGATGAAGGCCAAAACTGGCCTGAGCTATATAATGGAATCCTATCTTTAAAAAATAAATAAATAAATAAATAAATCCCAAGATGTTATAATATTCTGAGATGTCATGATGCTAATGATTTAAAAATACATGTCTTGATGATTTCTGATAACACTGTGGTCCTTAGATTCTGAACACTATGAGTTCCTAGCACCAGAAGCTGAGGCTTGTCTCAAGGACCACTTGGGGGAAGGCTGACCGGGCATACGTAGTCTCTGTCTCTCACATTCAATCCCATCCTCTTCCCTGGCCTATACTTCTCTGATTTGGAAAGGCATGAGATTTCTGGTCTCATTTCCTAAGTAGAAAGCTTAGCCCTGGCAGGGCCCTCACCACACGAGAAAGGCTTATCGCCCCCAGCCTTGACTTTCTCTGTCTGCCTCTTTAAGGGAAGAAAATAGATCTCCACACTGCAAAGTTGGATTGGAGTAGCCAAAATGGTGAACCATCGATCCTATAGGCTTGCCTTTGTATTTGGTAACATGAAAACCAGCCAGGATGGTATCTCTATCAGGCTAGTGTGTAGTTTTGTTTGTTTGTTTGTTTGTTTGTTTGTTTTTTTCTCTTCTCCTTGACTGGTACCTGGGCTGTAAGTTCCTATGACACAAAAATGGACCCTGTCAATGCTGGAAGGAGCTCAAGTTGTTTTTGCTTCTGAACAGTACCACAGAGTCCCTCTTGTACTCCAGGGTTGGGAAATTTTCTACAAAATCCTAAATGAGAAATGTACAGGAGACCCTAGACTTTGAGATACTTCTCCAGTTTAAAGAGAGACCCTTTATAACTTATCCCAATCTTATCCCAGGCAGCGTGAAATCACAAGTGTTACCCCTGAGCAGGAAAGACAATAGGGACCACTTAGTCACACTCATTCTAGTGGAGAGAGCAGCTCAGCATCCTGCTGCTAGCTCCAAGGACTACAAGGAGTGGGATGGTCAAAGGGAGAGCAGCTTCCCAACACAGCACCTGCCATGGAAGGTAAGATTTCCACAAGACCCCCTAGAGGGGCTCATTTCCTCCTTAGAAGTTGGCCATTTGGAAGTGGGTTAAACACCCCAATTCCTCTGTTCCTATCAGTGTGCATGAGCCTGTGTCCTGAATCCTCTCTGCAATGTAATCCTTGAGCTAAATGTCACGGTCACAATGGACAAAGGGAATTCATTCCAAAAGAGGGAAGTAGCCATAGCTGGGGCAGGTCAACACTGACTATCACCGCACTGGACACTAATGTCTACACTGATCCAAAAAAAGGCAATCAGGAACTCCGTTGTTCTAAAGTCTAAAGAAGTAGGGCTGACTACCATGTCCTGCCGCCAGGCTGGCACCCCAAGGTAGGCATGGTCCTCAGACCCTCTCCCATTCCTGTGCCCGGTCTTCTGATGATCCTTCCCCCTTGTGGAGCTTTTAAAAGTCTCCTGTTTCCTGCCCACCATGCTGCCCTGAGTTGTCCCACCGCTGACTCAGGCCATCATGCCCTCTCATGGATCTGTGGACACTCGGTCTTCCAAGGAGCTCTGTGAAGTCCCTTACAACTACCTGGCATGGACATGGGCCCCATGCAACAGGACAGGCTTGGACTGGGACATCGTGAATTGGGCAGCACAATTTCCCAGGAAATCTATAGCCCACGTTAATCTATGTCATTAACTTCTGCTCGTATCCATTACTATTTTCGGATATAAACTGGACCGAAGGCTCACATGTATTTAATCGCTTTGTCCCTAGCTGGTGGCACTAGTAAAAGGTGATTTGATCACGAAGCTGCTAACCTTCTCAAGGGGTTGATCCATTGACAGATTCATGGCTAAATGGTTGCTAGGACATAAGGCTATGGTGGCGGAAGTGGGCCTCTGTGGGCGCCTTTGACTTGTCTTTCTCCCTCTGCTTTCTGCTTTCCATGAGGTAGACAGCTTTACTATGCCATTCACTCTCTGGCGTGATGCCGCAATACAATCTCACGGCAAGTAACGCCAGGCGACCATGGCCCAAAACTTGTAAAGCTATGATCCAAAATAAGTCTCTTCTCCTTTTAAATTGTTCAGTCATGGAAAAGCTGGCACTGAAACCACCTGAGAGATGACCAGGAAAACAACCAGAAATCAGCCTGAGCCTCAGCTCTCTCTTAAGTGCCTGGGACTGGCATCGAGTACTGATGACTGTAAGCAATGCCGTGATGTGCTTGCCACCTCCTGCCAGCTATCCTAGAACGACCACTGCCCTGGAGGGAACTTGGACCCAAGAAGCGAGGCGGATATACAGATAGCTAAGTACAAATCTGACCCCATGCTGTCATGTTCCAATCCCCCACGGCTGCAGTACTTATTCTCTGAGCCGAAGTTTCTTTGTCTATAAAATGAAATAGCGACCTTCTTCTTGGGGTTTGAATACAGGTAGAGAGAAAAAAGGAAGGCGGAGGGGGATGGAGATCCACACAGTGGCCTGGCACTTAATCAGTATTCAAACTCTGAGAGCCATCGTTTGTATCTCCCTATGTTCAATCTTCTTCTACCGCACCCCAGCCCTCTTCCAGCTGCTTCCCTGTGAAAGGTCCCTAGGCCAGTCCTGAACCTGCTGCCTTAGTCTATCTATGAGGCAGGGCTAATGAACACCTCCTTTGAAGATTTGTTATCGGAAACTGAAGGCTGAGGTAGCTCCAGGACCCAGCACCATGCTGGCAAGAGAGCAGTACTCTGCAGGTACTTGCACAGATGTTCTGTAAATGTGCTGCCAAAGCCAGCACAGCACAGCACAGCACAGCATAGTCATCTATGTTACTACATGACCAAGGGCTTTCTGAGTCCCTAAAATAAGCTGCTCACACATCCCTCCCCTCTTCGCCTTCCGTAACCTCCTTTTTTGTTCCCCCAGCATCTTGTCTCCATGGCCAGGTCCCCAGGGCTCTTACCAGCTAGGCGCTCAGCCAGTGTAAGCGCATGCACTGATGGCCGGTAGTCAGGGGCATGCTGGGCCTGCTGGGCTGCCTGCTGATGTAGGTTGTACATGGCGCTGAGTGAGTTCATAGCATGTAGGGAGTAGCCATTCACCCCATAGTGCTGCATGGCGGCATCCGCCTGCATGTGGAAAGAGGGAAAAGGATTATGAGGCATGGCTGTTGAATTCTATCCTGGGAGAGACATCAGCCCCCCGTCCAGAACCTCATGTCCACTTTACCAAGGTCTTCCACACCAGACCAGAAGGTGACCTTGTCTTGCCCAGAGTGGGCCCCTGTTCTTTCATTCACCCCTTCTTCCAGTGGTTCACTCTGCAGGACCCAGGCTGCAGAGTCAGGTGGCTTGAGCTGGAATCACAGCTTTGGCCCTCAGAGCTTTGTGACTTTGGACAACTCACCCAACTTCCCTGCCCCTCATTCAGTTGCCGTATCCAGAAAAGGGCCCTAACAGTAGGACTAAGCACTGACCAGGGCTACTGAGAACTGAGAAAAGCCTTTCCAATATGGCCTGGGGTACTATGTGCTCAAAAGTATCAGTCTTAGCTAGGCATGGAGCCCATTTTGTTAATCAGAGCACTCAGGCATGGAGACAGGAAGATCAAGAATTCCAGGTTATCCTCAGATACAAAGCAAATTCGAGGCCAGCCTGGACTACATGAGATCCTGTCCCAAAATAAAACAAACAAGTTAGTCTTTGAGACTGCCCAATCCGTTTTCTGCATTATACAGCCCTCTTCATGGAATTCCCCAGGCACTCACATGCACAGCCATTGGCTTACTCATACATGTAACTATTCAGCCAACACCATTGCGTTTCCCTGGAGCCAGGTCCTGAACTGGATTCCCCACTGAGGCATTTGCTCTGATGAGAGAGTAATTTAAAACCCTACTATGCTTCGCAGACATAAAACTATCGCTCTCGCTGCCATTACCTGCCTTTATTCTCACAAATCTCCAAAAAGCAAGCAAGCCAAGACCCACAGACCCCATTTGCAATCGTAGAGAAAGAAGACTGCTATGTTAACAAGGTGACAGTCAACCCGAGCCCTGCCCTGCTACACGCCACTGAGGTTGCATTCTTCTGCAGTCAATGACTCCAAGAAAGATGTGAAAAGGAACATATCTCTCCTAGTGAGATGTCTTGTATGAGCAAAAGGCTCTCCGGGCCCCATCAGCCCCAGGTCACCTCTGGACCCTGCTGTCTCTTCTGAGTCCCCCGCCTGCATCAGCTTGAAAGTAACTTTGGAGCGACATCACTTTTGGAACGTGACTCCATGTTTGTAGTCACCCAAAGGCACAAAGGTGTATTTATTCCCTGGATGTTGGTGGTAGAAAGGAGAAGCTGAGGTAATGCAGGTTCTTTTCCTAAGGATACATGTCCAGGTATATCAGCTCCCCATTCTTACAGAAATAGGCGTGTGTGTGTGTGTGTGTGTGTGTGTGTGTGTGTACACAACCAAATATCCACAGCATGCATACAAGCACATACAAGCACAGACAAGCCCATACAGACACATACAAAGACACTGTTGGCAAAGCCTTCACAGAAGCCATCTTCCATACACAAAATTCAGTTCAATGCCATTATTCCAAATTCCACATACAAACATTTTCAAAGGAGTCTACCCACACAGCAGATACACCTATACACAGGCACCATACCATACACTGTACATTTGTTTAACAACTACTTATTAAACACACACCTACCAAGTACCAACTCCCCTAACTCTATGGACTTTGCATTTCATGGAAATAAGGATAAAAATAAATGTAAATGTTGTAGGTCTGACATCACAGGTCTGGTATCTCAGCTATCTAGAGACTCGGGCCTGAGATCACAAGTTCAAGGTCATGCTTGGCAACAAGTTCAAAGTCATGCTTGGCAACTTGGCAAAACTTTCTCTTAAAATGAAAAATAAAAAAAGGTCTGGGTATGTAGTTCATTGGTGGAGCACTTGCTCAGCATGAGTGCCCATAATGATGCCAATGTGATGGTGAGTTTCTCTGTGTCTCTCTCTCTCTCTCTCTCTCTCTCTCTCTCTCTCTCTCTCTCTCTCTCTGTGTGTGTGTGTGTGTGTGTGTGTGTGCGTGTGTGTAATTGAAAATACATGCAATATGTCAGGTAGGAACAAATGTTCTGAATGAGTTGTAGAAAGAGAATGGCAAGAAAGAGAAGGGAGGTTATTTCAGAGATCCTTCTATGATCTAATAACAGTAATGTAAGGTAAACCATGTGAAGCTCAGGGAACAGCCTTCCAGACTGAAGGATGATCAGTAAGTACAAAGTCCCTAAGTGCAAACAACGAGTTTATGAAAGAACACGAACACCAGGGTCTGGGACTGGGGAGGTGGCTCAGCAGTTGAGAGCGTTTGTTCTTGCAGAAGACCCAACACCCACATGGTGGCTCACAACCATCCAGATATCCCACTCCCTCTTCTGGCCTCTGGAGGCACAGGGTGCAACAGATAGAGCACAGACATGTGTAGGCAAAATATTCACACATATTAAATAAAATAAATCCTAAACGAAGGAAAAACAAAAAGAACACAAGGGTGGTGGAGGAGACAGCAAGCAGAGGGATTGAGGCTGGAGAGAAAATGGCTGTGTGGGTGGGCTGCTGGGAGATTCTTGGTCCATTCCAAGGAGTTTGTTTGGCTTTTTGTCTTTGGTTGGTTGATTGGTTTGAGTTTTTTGGTTGGTTGGTTGGTTGGTTGGTTGGTGTTGTTTGTTTGTTTGTTTGTTTTAACATAAGTTTCTCTGTGTAGACCTGGCTATTCTAGAACTCATTTTGTAGTCCAGGCTGGCCTTGAACTCAGAGATCTGCCTACCTGTGCCTCCCAAGTGCTGAGATTAAAGGTGTGCGCCACCACCTCCTGACTAAGAGTTTAGATTTTTATCCTGAGTGTGATGGAAAGTCCCCAGGGGACTTTTTACAGGGAAGTGATACAGTATAATTTGGATTAGGGGTGTGTATGTTTGTGTGTGTGTGTGTGTGTGTGTGTGTGTGTGTGTGTGTGTGTGTAGTTCAGAGAACCATTTGTGGGAGTTGTTCTCTCTACTGAGCCACCTCATCAGCCCCAGGAGGTTGCTTTTGTTTTTTGTTTGTTTGTTTGTTCATTAGTTTAGTTTATTTATTTAAAGTTCCTCATACACCAAAGCATAGGAGCACATGCCTTCAACACCAACATTCGGAAGGCAGAGACAGCCAGACCTCTGGCCAGATCAGACCAGCCAGGGCTAAATAGTATAAAACTGTCTCAAAAACAAACAAACAAAAAAACCCTCCACCTCCCTGTGTCACTGTAGGCAAAACAGATGGGGGTTGGGGAAGAAAGCCAGATCTTTCTGGGAAGTCCCAGGTGTTATCCACATGTGTTCTCTTCATGAGAGGGTGGTGAGAGATGTAGTCTGAAAGGAGCATGGCATGATTGCTATTGGGTGAGTTATAAGACGTGAGGGAAGGAAAGCAAGAGGGGGCAGATGGATGGAACTGTAGTTCGGGGCCCTAGCATCTGCGTGCATCAGGAGCACTGAGGAAGACACCAAAATAAGAAGGAAGGGGATAAAACTCAAATCTGGAGGAGCCATGATAACTGTGAAATGTGAATCTAATGTCCAAGTAAGGGTGCACTGGCAGCTGCACATAGAAGTCGGGAGCTGGTGGCTGACGTCTTCCAGCAGTTACAGAAGCCCACTCTGTGCACCATAAACATGAGCAGAAATCTAAAGGAAGAGAAGGAAAGGCACGATGATGATGCAGAGGCAGAGGCAGGTCGACCTCTGTGAGTTCAAGGCCAGTCTGGTCTGTAGATAGAGTTCCAGGGCAGCCAGGGCTACACAGAGAAACCGTCTTTAAAAAACAAAAGAAACAAACAGACAAAACCTAAGCATAACAGGATAAGCCACAAAGTTCAAGGCAGACAATCAACTTAGGAAAATATTAGACATATTGATGACATAGCAAATACAAAAATTAAAAATAATATTTCGCTGGGCAGTGGTGGTGCATGCCTTTAATCCCAGAATTTGGGAGGCAGAGGCAGGCGGATTTCTGAGTTCAAGGCCAGCCTGGTCTACAGAGTGAGTTCCAGGACAGCCAGGGCTATACAGAGAAACCCTGTCTTGAAAAACAAAACAAAACAAAAAGAATATTTCTAAATTATTGTTTCATTTTATTTGAGACAGGCTAGCTTCAAATTCACTCTGCAACCCAATCTGCCCTTCACTCTGCTCCTCTCTTTCCTCTACCTGCTTGGTACAGGTAAACTTGAACCCACAGCCCTGGGCATGCTAGGCAAGCACATTGCCAACTGAGTCTTATCTCCAGACCAAATGTATGGAGTTTTAGTAGAGAAGCAAAAGGATGATTGCCTTGAGAAAAAGCAAGTTAAATAAATGAAAGAAAAACTCATAAAGAAGTGTGAGCAGCCAGCTGACATATGACAAGATCCTCAGCTATAGCCACGGGGGTGGGGGGCAATAATTTATTTTTCACCAATTAGATTATCAAATACAGAGAACAATTATCATCCAGGGTTACTACACAGGGGAGTGGTAAATGGTCCTTCCCCTACCTTGGTAATGAAAAAGCTCTTTATTCTCCGCATCAAAAGCCTTCAGAGAGTATATCATCTTTCATTTAACAATCCCATTTCTACAAATTTATCCCTCAAGTATGCAGAGATATGTGTACAGGAATATTTATCACATCACTGCTTATGATGGCAAACAATTGGAAAGCTAACTGTCCATCGAGAAAGGATTAGCTCAGTAAATGAAGGTACGGTCACGGCCTGCAACGAAATGCAGCGCATAGCTTAAAACAATGATATGTGTCTATATGTGCTGATGCTCGCAATACATGGCTGGGTGGAAGAAATAGGTAACAAACAGGGTACCTTATGTGAACTCATTTTTGTAATGTATGAATAAATATGCATAGGGAAAAGTCTTATGCCCTGAAATGTTGGCAGAGGTTATCTCTAAGAGATAGCAGATGGGATTACAGGAAATTTCCACATTTATCTATTTATTGTATTTATAATCTTCTTTTGTCATTGGTTTGAGGGTGAGTAGATGGAGGGTTATTCACACATTCCAATGGATGCCGAGATGGAGCTAGGTTCCAAAGGGTATTACAAGCTCCAGATGAGGCAGGGGAATAAAATTTAAAGAAGAACAAACAAACAAAAAATTATCCATCATCTTCCCCAGCCCTGTGACCTCAATGTCACTCCCCAACAAACTTGGGGCTTTATTGCTTAGAAGCCGACTGTTGTGTGCAATGGCATTTTTAATTCACTCAATGGTTGCCGATCTCACAGTTTTTGATGCACAAAAAGTCTTCTGGGGGGGGGGGGGGTTGTGGGAGAGGTCTCTCTGTGTAGTCCCTATGTAGTCCAAGCTGACCTGAAACTCAGAAACTCACCTGCCTCTGCTTCTCAAGTGCTGAGATTACAGGTGTGTACGCCCACCCCAGCACAGAGCATCTCCATTAAGTGAGCCAAGAGGGACTCAACTCAGCCCCATATATGCCACGTCACAGTGGTCCCTGGTCCCCCAAGCTTTCCCATCTGGCTTCCCCTCCCTCCACCTCTCCATCCAGCCCAGAGCTCTTCTTCTTCCCCAGCACCCAGCAGTGCCTCACTACCTGCCCCTCTTTGTCACTTTCTCCCGCAAGCAGACTTTTCCTCCCCTTTAACTGATAAACTCTTACTTCTTCCAGTCCTGGCTCAAAGACTCCTCCTCAGGTTGGCTCTGTTCTTGCAAACTACGAGAAAACACCTCTTCCTTCTCCAGGCTCCAGATAAGTATACATGAGGCTCAAAAAAGGATGGCAGTGGTAACTACAACAACTCCCATTTACACAACACACTTTCCGTACCAAACGCAATACTATGCACCTCGCATGGCTCTATTGTCTGCTGGGGAGGTAACCCTAGATTCCGTTCATGCTAAGCAGCACTCTACCACTAAGCTATACTCCCAGCATACACCGCTTTTCTAAATTCTATCACCTACATCAGAGCATAAAGACACTTCCAGTTCCCCCATTAGATAGCTCCTTTGTAGCAGAGACTATACCTCACACATTTCTGGACACCCCAATTCCAGCCCAGATTGCCAGGGTCTCACGAAAAATCAGGGCTGAGGAGATTAGGATCTGATAAATGAATTAATGACAACTATTTATTAAGTAGCTCTGAAATACAGACACCACCATCAATCCTTCCAATGCTATACAAGTAGAAACTGCTATTATCCCTATCTTATATATATGGAAATGGGAGATAAGAATGATCGTATAATTTGCTGAGGTCCAAGCTTCCAGAAAGTAATGGCATGTTTCTGCAGGTAAAGTTTCTCCCAGCAGTGGTATCTCCCATGAACCCTGAGGCATGCAGAATCATACCTCAGCATATGCAACTCTTCAATTTCTATCATCTCTGATTGGATCCAAAGCAACAGGAGGACAGTTTGTTTGTTTTTTGGAGGGGAAACTGGGAAAGGAGAAATTTACATGTAAATAAAGAAAATATCTAATTAAAAAAATTCATTCCATACCGGCATATATGCTCATGAGAGAGAGAGAGAGAGAGAGAGAGAGAGAGAGAGAGAGAGAGAGAGTGTGTGTGTGTGTGTGTAGGTACATGTACATGCATGTGCCCTTTGAGATGTTTGTGTAAGGCAGGTCTTCCTAGCCGAACTACTTTTTCTCTGGTCTCTTATTACTATTATTTTTTAAAGAATCAGTTAGTTTAGCTGGGCAGTGGTGGCACATGCCTTTAATCCCAGCGCTTGGGAGGCATAAGCAGGTGAATTTCTGAGTTCGAGGCCAGCCTGGTCTACAGAGTGAATTCCAGGACAGCCAAGGCTACACAGGGAAACCCTGTCTTGAAACACACACACACCCCCCAAAAGAATCAGTTAGTTTATTTATTTGTGAATGTTTTACCTGCACGTATATATGTGTACCAAGCTCATACAGTGCCTGTGGAGAGCAGAAGAGGGGATTGGATTCCCTGGAGCAGGAATTATGGATGACTGTGAGCCACCATGTAAAAGGTGCTGGGAACTAAACCTAGGTCCTCTGTAAGAGTAATAAATGCCCTTAACCACTTCACCATCTCTCCAGCCCCCAGTCTCATATTCCTTTCCTCATCTCAGCTGGACATGAGGACTCCAGCTTCCTCTCAGGCCCCAGAGGGATCCTTTTCTAGGGATGCTAGCTCCTATGCATGCTGCATTCATGTGGTACCACACTGTCATATACTCAGAACTTATATCAGTATGTCCAAACACAGAAACAGCACTATTGGGATCCACCACAAGTGTGGTGTGCATTTTATGTATCTGTCTCTTTTTTACATGCCTCTGTAGCTAAGCATATCTGTAAACCTCTGTACACAAATGGTGTGTGTGTGTGTGTGTGTGTGTGTGTGCGCGCGCGCGCGCGCGCGCACCTGTGAGAATGTAACCAGAGGAATGTACTTTAAATGTCATTCTAGGAAGTAACGTGGGCCCTAGCTCCCACTGCTGAGCCAATGTATCACAGCTCTTCCAGTTTTGAACAGGGTATGAGACAGATCAGGAGGGAAAGAAAAAGAAATCTAGGAGGAAGGCAGTTCAACATAAAATACATAGATTTATTTTACCCTCTTTTTTTTTCTTCTGCAGCATGCAATACAGAGCCTGGTAGGCATCTTGGATTAGCAAATAATACATATTAAATCAATGAGAATTTTAGATCAAGATACAATAAAAGAGGCAAAGCCACCATAGCTCACTATGAGGCATAGGAAGGAATGACGGTTCAGAATCCCAGCCCTACTACCTGCTCTGTCTCCGTGAATATGAGAGATGGATAGAGGTTTGTGCTATGTGGACCCTTTCCCAGGAACACAGACAGCCTGGGCCTGCCTGGAGTCTTCAGCCATGCCCAGCATGTGGAATCTGCCCTCATCCAGTTGTGAGAACCACCTAGGTGAATGCTCTGCAGGGCCTGCTGGAGCCTCTAAACTGGAGCCTGAATGTTCAGCCCCAGGCTGGGCCTTGCATGGGCTCAGCCCACTGCACACTCCAAACAGAATCAATTATATATTTAAAAGGTGCCGCCCTGCAATTCCTTGCGAGCCAGGAGAGCCATCCATCATGGTGCGGCCGCGTTTCACAAGCTGTCGAATTGTGCTTACATTGGTTAAAAGAATCTTTATATTTCATTAAGCAAGCAGATCGGCGGATCTCCCGCCACAGGCGCCATATAGATGGCTTTAATTTTCCAAATCTGCAAATGCATCCGTTATGTCCCCGCGTCGCTGCTGGCTGCGGCCTAATGCCCAGCCAATCGAAGAATCAAGCAGAATTTTATTAGGGGGCATTTTTTATAAATTAACGGCAGCACTCCCAGGAAACCACATGCGAAGCGTCTTTGATTAAAAGGAAAAGTGGAGCCTTCCTTCAGTCACACCCTGCTCGGCCACTCCACAGACCTTCCCGCAGTCACACCCTTCTTGCCCACCCCACAGGCCGCTTCTGTCACTCTTTGTCTCTCTTCCTCAGCACATTTAGCTCTCCCTCAATTTCTTCTCATTCCCACACATGATAGAAAACAAGGCAGAACAACTTGTTTTCACAGAAAGAAAACAAGAAGTGTGGAAACCAACACTCTTTAAGCCTCCCTTCTCCTCTGCCAGTTCCAGGCCTCCTGAGGCATGCACCTCAGTATCAATGATGGCTACCTTCTACTAAGCTTCACTCTGAGCCAAGTCCTGGTCTATGCACTGTGCTCTCACTGAAGAAACTTCAGGACAGCCCTGCTCCATAGGCCCTACTGTCCCTGTTTACACTGGTGAGAAAATGAGACTTGGGGAGATAAACGTTCACTACTCAAGATCTCACAGCTAGCAAGTGGTAGCAGGAGTACAGGAGCCTAAGTCTCTGAGGCAAGGCCTTATCGAGCATTATTAATTCTAGCATAAGGCCAAGAATCAGGTAGGCCCCAGTGAGAACTAACTGTGGGCATCAAAGATGGAGTAACTACCTGAGTGGAGCCTATAGCCACGGAATTCTTTCCCTGAGAAACACTGCTACCCTGTTAGCCCTGGAAGTTCTAGGAGAACCTCTCAGGGGATAAGCCTCTGCAGCTATCTTTCCAGCTTAGCAGTGTAAACTCCCAAAAGACTCTGGCACTGGGAGGTAGGAAAACATAAAAAGATAAGTATAGAACATGAGGCCAGAGTCCCTCCTACACACACACACACACACACACACACACACACACACACACACACACAGACTCAAACTCAGATGTGCTGTGTGACTTTGGTCTGTGTTACCTATTCTGATAAGACATTGACTCCTTGGTCTACCCCAGCAGAGAGAGAGAAACCTTTACCATGAAAAGTGTGGAACGGAGCCAGGCATGGTAGCCCATGCCTGTAATGTCAGCACTTGGGAGACTGAGAAGGATTGCCATAAAGGTGCTTTAACTTAGTCAGGCCAAACATCTTATAAGGGAGGCCAAAGAAGAGAGATTCTTCCCTGTGTGAGTGCCTAAGTTTATGTGCACTGTGGAATAAGCACACAAGACAACTGACCTATCTTCCATCTCAGAGTAGCTTGGCCCAAGATTTTCAGTTTTGTGCCCAGCACCTGCCAGGCACTTGGCTTTGGGAATCTCATCAATTTCTTTCCCCTGTTCAACTAGGTGGTTATTTTTTTATTTCTGCTACTTTGCAGATGAAGAACTGAGGCTAAGAAAGAATTCACTGGCTGCCTAGAGACTAGAATAGCTGAGTGTGACCCCAGTAACTGCCCCGTTCCCACATCTGTCCTTAGTTCTCAGTTTCGAGGAACCAGCCACGAGCATATGATATGCTGGATGTGGAGCCCCCTGCCTACCCAGCTCGAAGACCCTCAGGCACAACATCTGGGTATAGGCTTGGCACTGAGACATTCCAGTTACTCCTCAGATGTTGTTTGCTTTGTAGGAGCTCAGATCTGTTATTGAAAACCTTCCCAGCACCCCAATTTTTTAATCTAAATCAGGTACTCCAAGGTGGTGGAAGCCCTGGGACCAGTCCCATCTTTTCCTTACCAGGCACCTGATTCTTCCCTGCCATGTTTCCCCCTGGGACATGGGGGCAACTCATGAATCAGTGTGGCTAAGACCACAGGGAGTAGCCAAGGAGACATCCTAAAGAGAGAGATAAGAGCTAATGGCCAGAAACCTGGTGTCATTTGCTTCTCCTGTGTAAGACCTTGGAAGTCTGGGGCAGTCACTTCTCTCAGACCCTCACTCCCTGTGTCACCGCCTCTACTCCACTAACCATGGATGAAGTATCAGTGAACATTTCATCTTATTTCTATTGTCCATCTCTCAGTAATCTCTGGAACCAAAGCCAGATTTTCTTGGAAAGCATATTCAAATTCATCTCTTTTGCTCATCCCTTGCTGCTCACTGCACCATTACCCCACCGCCAGCCAAGGAGGTGTTGTTCCCCAAAGCACTATACCATTGCCTCCTGCTCCTCTGGGGATATTTTCTCCTCCTCAGCATCACTTGGAGAACTCATGATTCTTCCCATTAGGTTTAGTCACCCCCCTTCTCCAGGAAGCCTCTCCGACCCTCTAGGTAGAATCAGGTGACCTCTTTAAATTTTTGTCACAACTTTACTTCACCAACTTGGATAGTTTCCCATTTGCCTGACTTTCTATCAAAGATTCACAAGTTTTACCAACCGTGCTTGTAGATACCTGTTGATATAATATTCTCTATAAGCAGAGAGAGAGTTGGGGGCTTCAGGAGGAGGAGGGATAGATCTTAGTACAACCTGGCCTATCAACCCCTGGAGGAGCTCAGTAGCTCAGAGTTCACATACACACACTTTGAATCCTCACTACAACATTGTAATTCCCACTTAACTAATAATAAAAAAAAAAAAAAAAAAAAAAAAAGCCAAGATACAGAGAGGTGAGATCACCTGCCTACTCAAAGCCAAATAGCTAAGCAGCTTAAGCCGTGTGGAATCTAAGAAATTTGACTCCAAAACGTGAACTCGATATCCACCAGAGTTCTAAGGCTGGCCAGTCTGAGATCCCTCTACTGTAAGTCTGAATTCCCACTCAGTTTCCAGAATGCAACACTTGGAGTATCTGGCATTGATTCCACAAATAAATGTGGAGCCACTGTTTGGCCTACAGTGCACTTTGGTGTGATGAGTCCCAGGGTGAAGGTTCAGGTTTTACAGGAGTTATAGCTGCATGGATGCTCTATGTGAGAGGAAACAGCTGAGATGGAAGAGAGAAGAGCTTGGAGCTCAGAACAGTGAACTGGCGGCCTGGCTCCTTCTTGTCCCACCCCAGCAGGAAAAATCCATGGTCCCCCCCCCATCAAGCCACCTTCTGGCCATTGCTGTTGAGGTAGCGGGATCCCAGCCATCCTCACTGCAGAGCAGCCTCCCAAGTGGTCCTGGAGTTGCAGCCAAAAAAAAAAAAAAAAAAAAAAAGCACACATGTGGGTTTGAGGTATGGCTTTACCAGGGTCAGGGCAAGAGAGGTTCAGGACTCAACAGGCATGCCGCACCGGAAAATTGCTCAAAGGAAACCCTGACCACCCCTCCCCACCCTGGGATGGAGGCAGGAGAAGGATGGGGATGTGTCTCAGGATGACCTAGCCTGCTGCCCCCTGAGAAGCTCAGTCTCTTAAAGTTCCCTACATACACTGTTATCCATTAACATCCAATTACTCCTCGGTCCGAGCCATTAATTATAAATCAGCCGCTAATTGGGGTAATTAGCCCCCCACAGGCTAATGGGCCGAGACTGAGAAAGGCCCTCTTGCCTACAGTCCTCTATTTTCTGAGGCCCTTAACGTTGAGGGGGCTAAGAAATCAGACGGCTGAAATTTTTAAAAAGAAAGAAAATAAAAAAACCCAGCTAAATGCGACTGTGAGAGGGAAAAAAAGGACAGAGGGGAGGAGGGAGGGAAGGAGGGACGGAGAGAGAGAGAGAGAGAGTGGGAGAGAGAGAGAGAGAGAGAGAGAG
>JADRCD010205063.1:0-15033 GCA_019843815.1 Montemys delectorum | reverse complement strand
CATACTAATTAGCTATACAATTCCAAATAGCCAGCCACACACACATATATGTAACAGATTGAGCAGGTTGTATTTAGAAAAGCACATATACACATATATGCAACACACACACACACACACACACACACACACACACACACACATAACAATAATTAATAAAAAGAGAGAGAGAGAGAGAAAGACCATGAGCTTGAAAGAGAACAAAAAAGGGTACATGGAAATGTTTGGAGGGAGGAAAGGGCAGGAAGTAATTAAGAAAAAGAGAAATGAAGGAGAACCTGGGGCCTCACAGTTTTTCCATGCATAGAACAACTGCAGGAGCCATAGGAACAGGTCATGGTGTGTGAGTGAGAATCTTAGGCTGAAGAAGAGGAAATCCTTTTCTTGCTCTCATACATTTCATTTGTAAATACTGAGATATGCTATTTGTCTTAGTCAGGGTTTCTATTCCTGCACAAACATCATGACCAAGAAGCAAGTTGGGGAGGAAAGGGTTTATTTGGCTTACACTTCCACATGGCTGTTGATCACCAGAGGAAGTCAGGACTGGGACTCAAGCAGGAAGCAGGAGCTGATGCAGAGGCCATGGAGTGATGTTCCTTACTGGCTTGCTTGCTTCTCCTGGCTTGCTCAGCCTGCTCTCTTATAGAACCCAAGACTTCCAGCCCAGGGATGGCACTACTCCTTTGATCACTAATTGAGAAAATGCCCCACAGCTGGATCTCATGGAGGCATTTCCCCAACTGAAGCTCACTTCTCTGTGATAACTCCAGCCTGTGTCAAGTTGACACACAAAACTAGCCAGTACACTATTCATTCCAAAGATAACACATTATTTAAAAAAAAAACAAAAACAAAAGCAAAAACAAAAAAACTGCTCACAAAGTTCCCAGGTACATGCTTAGACAAACACACAGACCCATGAATGCTCTCCCTGCATTTGCACCCTAGGGCTTATAGGCAGAGTTCAAAAGATAAAAACAAAACAAAACAAAAAACAAACACACACACACACACACAAACCCAAAAAACAAAATACAAAAAACAAACAAACAAAACAAAACAAAACAAAACAAACCCAAAAAGTCTGTGTGTATTATCAACATGTAAATTCATCCCGCATGAGAATGTTTAACTTAAGAGATTTGATATGAAAGGATTTGGGAAGTCATTTTGTGTAATAAGTGGTTTTTAATCAAGAATAATTATATGAAGGATCAAAAAGGTACAACTTCTGTGGCAGCTTCAATGGGAAATGTCCCCCATAGGCTCAGGCATTTGAACATTCAGTCTCCAGCAGGTGGCGCTGTTTGAGAAGCCTGTGAAAACTTTATGAGGCCTTGCTGGAAGAAGTAAACTGTGGAGGCAGGCTTTGAGAGTTCATAGTGCATCTCACTTCCTGTTCTCTAAGTCAGGCTTGTGGTTGAAGTTTCGAGCTTTCGGCTTCCTATTCTAGCTACCTGTTGTCATGCTTCTCCATCATGATGGACTCTTCTCAGTCTGGAATCTTAAGCCAAAACAAACTCTTCCCTCATAGTTGCCTTTGCTGATGGCAGTTTTGTCACAGCAACAAAAAGTAACTGATGCAAGCTCCAAAGCTGCAGATAGGGAAGCAAGATGATGCTGAACCATCACTTCCTGGAAGGTGAGCTCTTGTCATAAAGATACAGGTCTTACAGCTTTTGGCAACGCTGTCTCTAGGCTTATCACAGTGACTCTGTAAAAACCTACTAAACCTTCCAGGAGGGCAAAATTGCTAATGTGAGAATTTCCCATTGATTTGGCAGCAGAGGAACTGCTCATTATCAGTGCTTATTATATCCACCTCTGGGGAAAGTGCTGGCTAAGCAAGAGTGAGCTCCTCGTACCAGGAATAAAGGTGGATTTCACTTGAAAAAGCTTGGAAATGCAAAGAAAAAGGGGGAAAGGCAGAGATACTGTAAGATGATCCTGTTCCTATTCAGGAGGAAGGCAGTGGGTGAGCTCGCTTGCTAGGTGCTCATTAAAGCATCAGAGGGAGGATTTCCTAGAACCTTTATGCTGGGGGGAAAATATATTTGAGATAAATTAACTCAGCAAAATCAGCCGAATGGGAAATCTGTGGCTCCCAACTTTCAATCAAGCAAATATATAAGATTACAGAAGAGTATTGGAGATGATAAATGCCTTTCTACTCAATGTTTTACTCTATATTTGGATGGATTGGATTGGATATTTTAGGAGGGAATTTTACCAACATAATTGGAGGTCATGTGTGTTCCTTCTTGGTTCTTTTCTTTTTTGTTCTACAAGGTTGTGACTAACTTTTCTCCCCAATGTGACTATTATAGATTCATTTGATTGCTGATAAATACCATGACCAAGAGCAACTTAAAGGAGGAGAGAGTTTGTTTGGGATACAGTTAGTACCCCAGAACTGAGAGAATTCAGCACAGGAATTCAAGTAAGGAGAAATGCTGCTTGTGGACTCATTCACAGGTTCATGCTGGGCTAGCTTTTTTACTCAGCCAATGACAACCTGTCTAGGAATGATACTATCCATGGTGGCCAGCTCCAACAAGTTGCTGTGGTTCTGTATATTCTTCTTCAGAAAACATTTTCATGTTTTTCCTGTGTTTTTGATTTTCGGCATATTTCTCCTGTTAAGTCTTTGAGTCAGTAACCTAGCATGAAATGTATAATTTGAGGTCATCTTACACACATAGCTTGTATTTTAGAAACTCAACTTATCACCAATTTTTTCCCATCCTGGCCCTGACATTCCTCTACACTGGGGCATAGAGCCTTTACAGGACCAAAGGCCTCTCCTCTCATTGATGACTGACTAGGCCATCCTCTGCTACATATGCAGCTGGAGCCATGTGTACTCTTTGGTTGGTGGTTAAGTCCCTGGGAGCTCTGGGAATACTGGTAGTTCACATTGTCATTCCTCGTATGGGGCTGCAAACCCCTTCAGCTCCTTGGGTCCTTTCTCTAGCTTCTTCATTGGGGACCCTGTGCTCAGTCCAATGGATGGCTGTGAGCATCCACTTCTGTATTAGTCGGGTACTGTCAGAGCCTCTCAGGAGACAGCTATGTCAGGCTCCTGTCAGCCAGCACTTGTTGGCATTCACAAGTATCTGGGTTTGGTGATTGTATATGGGATGGATCCCCAGGTGGGGCAGTCTGTGGATTGTCCTTCCTTTAGTCTCTGCTCTATACTTTGTCTCTGTAATTCCTCCCATGGGTATTTTGCTCCCCCTTCCAAGAAGGAATGAAGTATCCACACTTGGCCTTTCCTCTTCATGAATTTCATGTGGCTTGTGGATTGTATCTTGGGTATTCCGAGCTTCTGGGCTAATGTCCACTTATCAGTGAGTGTATACCATGTGTGTTCTTTTGCGATTGGGTTACCTCACTCAGGATGAATTCCTCCAGATCCATCCATTTCCCTAAGAATTTCATAAATTCATTGTTTTTAATAGCTGAGTAGTTCTCCATTGTGTAAATGCACCACATTTTCTGTATCCATTCCTCTGTTGAGGAACATCTGAGTTCTTTCCGGCTTCTGGCTATTATAAATAAGGCTGCTATGAACATAGCTGGGTCCTCAGGTAATACTATGCCCAATTTTCTGAGGAACCACCAAACTGATTTCCAGAGTGGTTATATCAGTTTGCAAGCTCATCAGCAAGGATGGACCAGTGTCCATCCTCTTTTTCTACACCCTCTCTAGCATCCGATGTCACCTGAGTTTTTCATCTTAGCCATTCTGACAGATGTGAGGTAGAATCTCAGGGTTGTTTGAATTTGCATTTTCCTGATGACTAAGGATGTTGAACGTTTCTTTAGGTGTTTCTCAGCCATTCCGTATTCCTCAGTTGAGAATTCTTTGTTCAGCTCTGTACTGGGTTACTTGATTCTCTGGAGACTGACTTCTTGAGTTCTTTGTATATATTGGATATTAGCCCTCTATTGGATATAGGATTGGTAAAGATCTTTTCCCAATCTGTTGGTTGCTGTTTTGTCCTATTGACAGCGTCCTTTGCCTTACAGATGCTTTGTAATTTTATGAGGTCCCATTTGTCAATTCTTGATCTTAGAGCAGAAGCTATTGGTGTTCTGTTCAGGAAATTTTTTCCCTGTGCCCATGTGCTCGAGGCTCTTCCCCACTTTCTTTTCTATTAGTTTCAGTGTATCTGGTTTTATGTGGAGGTCCTTGATCTACTTGGACTTGAGCTTTGTACAAGGAGATAGGAATGGATCGATTTGCATTTTTCTACATGCTAACCACCAGTTGAGCCAACATCATTTGTAAGTCATCACCAATTTAAGTTCTGTTTTACATGACCACATCTACTGTTTATACTACAGGTTTTTTAATAGTATATGGTATCACCGCAATAAAAGTTAAATCTCTGATAGTATTTCACAGATAGGTTGTCTGTGACCTCTGGTTTTTACTTATTTCCCTCTCTCTCTCTCTCTCTCTCTCTCTCTCTCTCTCTCTCTCTCTCTCTCTCTCTGTCTGTCTGACAAAGTCTTAGAACCTGGGCACAAGCTTCTCCTTGAACTTGCAGTAATCCTTGTGCTTAAACCCTCTGCATTCTGGTATTACCAGCATGTATCATTCATTATACCTGGCTATTGGCTGTTTTAATTGATTGATTTTCCTATTTGTTTTGGTTCAAATTTTTATGCTTCTTTGAGTGCCTAGAAATTACAGATTATATATCAGATGCACATTTTTGCTTGTTAAAGTTCTTTTTTTTAAAGATTTATTTATTTTATATATGTGAGTACAGTGTTGCTATCTTCAGACACACCAGAAGAGGGCATCAGACCCCATTATCAGACCCCATTACAGACGGCTGTGAGCCACCATATGGTTGCTGGGAATTGCATTCAGGACCTGTAAAAGAGCAGTCGGTGCTCTTAACCACTGAGCCATCTCTCCAGCCCCTTGTTAGTTTTTTAAACATATATTTTAATCAATGTGCTTCAAGTTTATATGTCTCATTTTTTTTTTGTGTGTGTGTGTGGAGATTATTTGTCTCTTTTACTGTTTTTTAGTGGTTTTAAAAGAGAGATTACAGTGGATTACAGTGATTTTCTCCACTATCGAGGCCAATTATGCTGAGTATTCTAAGTAATTCTGACAGGAGAAGGTGGTCTAGTGAGTCAAGCGGTTTGAATTGGCCTCTAACTCTCCTGTGTCTCATGCAATATGGCAAATGTAGAGAGATGGTGCCCACATGACCATATTATCTTATAAAACAGAAGTGGAGGGTTGTTCAAGTATAATTGCAGACATGGTCTGTAACTTAATCAACGTAGGCTGGTCTTGACCTGCACAGAGGTCCTTTGAGAGGATTGTCACGAGGCCGGGTGCTCAAGCACGCATGTCTTCTACCGCATTGCCATAACTGTCTCAGCAGCAATGACGGGGTGAACGCTAATAGGAGCTTGGGCAAGCTATCCAGGAGCCTCTTCCCAACCTGTGGTTTCAAAAGGATTCCCAGCTCATTCCCGGCATCGTGAGCTCAGCTCTGGCGGAGCCCGAGTCTCCGGTCTGTTAGCCACAGAGACAAAGAACAAAGAAAGTACCTTACAGGCTACATTGCGCTGTTGTGTTTTGAGTGTAGGACGGCCGCACTGGCTCCTGTATCTGAATGCTTTGTCTCCAGCTGGCTGTACTGGTTTGGGTTATAGAACCTTTGGGGCTAGGGGTGGAGGGTGGAGGTGAGGGCTAGAGACGGAGGGTGGAGGCGAATTTCAGGGAAGAACTCTTGGGGTTTTTAGAGCAACTCTGCTCCCAGCCTGAGTGTCCTGCTTCCTGCCTTCCGTGCCTTCTAATGTAAGATCTGCTGCAAGTCCTCATCGACCCAGGTCACACAAGCCACCCAAGCCACTCTCTTTCCACCGCCACGACGGACTATTAGCCGAGTGGTTCCTCCTTTTGATTCCTCTAGTCAGGTGGTCTGTCATAGCAACAAGAGAGTGACAGGTGCCCATGTGGGATGGGGTTTAATGGAGCCACAAAGCAGGAAAAATTGTGTTGTCTGCGTAAGGGATGAGATGGAATACGTCCAGATGTGGCCAAAGGAGAGTGACTGCGTGTTTTCTCTCGAATGTGGAAACTTGAATATAAAGATAGGCTAAAGATTGAAGAGGACCTATTAGGGAAAGGGGAGGGGATGTGAATGGGGGTGCAAGTTAAGATGGAGTGGGGGCTGGGAACAATAATAGAAATATATGTGTGTATGGAAATGTCACAGTGTCTTCTACAATTAGATGATAACCATTGATTTAAAAATAATACAACAAATGTGGGTATTTTATACTGTGTGTGGATACTTGGTGTAAAGCAATTGAAAATTCATTAGATCCCTCATCAGATGGTGGTGACAGTGGGGCCTCAGGCCCAAGTGAGTTTTTCTCCTCTTACTCTCCACACATCCCTGTCTGTCATAGGCCAGCTCCTTTTGCCCTCTGCCTGCCTGTAGACCTCCCCCTCAACCCTCCTCCTGGTATTGTCACCTCACTTTTCCTGGCTCTACATCCCCTTGGGCCATTGCTTTTAGTCGGTACTTAGAAATCCTCCCAGAAGGAATGCTGGGAATTCAGTCCATCCCAGCATGACTTAAACGGCACTAGGTAGCCTCTGGCTGTGTATAAATGTTCACTTAAGTGCAGGGTTCTCAACTTCATTGTTATTAATCTTTGCAGCCAAAAATCCCTCACTGCTGTTTGTGGCAGGCCAGCAACCCACACCCAGGGTGACACCCAAAAGTGACTCTAGACATTGTAGCTCTTGCTTGGTGGCCAAATTGCCCTCAGTTGAGAATTAATGTTCTAATCAGAGGCGGAAACAGAGTGTATACATGTCTATTTACCGGCCAGACATGAGAAGGTAGCTCCAGGCTCAATTAACATTTGGCTTCTTGTTTCCCAGAAGGAAAATTACATCCCTGGAATGTTGCAGTGTCCTGCTAGGAAATTGAATCTGTTTGATCAATTGAACCAACGTGAATTGAATTCCTACAGTGTGTGTTGGGCAGAGGGCCAGCGGCTTCTTCAGTTGGAGGAGGAAGCTGAGTGTGACTTGGTCCTCGTGGAGTTCTTTTCAATCGTTGCCTTAATGATGATTGACTTCCAGGGTGGAGAGTATGAGTTGGTTGGGGCTCCTCAGCCAGGACGTGGGGGTTACATGTGTGGGGAAGCAATTAAGATGACTCATTCTCAGTGGGTTTAGGTTAAGAATTGGATTTCAAACCAGGGAACGGAAAGGATTTGGAATATTCAGAGCACAACGAGTGACAAGAGTTTGAAGCACAGATATAAGGAACCCTACAAGTGCCTTGCAGATTGTGTCACAAAGCGCCATACCACACCCCTTAAACATGCACAGCGAAAAATAAGCCATGTGATGCTGTCGTGAAAACAGATAAAAGATGGATCCGTTTATAGTCTTCCCACTGCATTCCACAGGACACAAGGCTATACGGTGATGCTTTGGGGGACCCTAGGTTGAAGATCTTCAATGAGGCAGGCAGGGCTCCCTGGTGTGAGTTCCATAGAGCAGTGGTGTTGTAGTGAGCTACTGCCGTCCTTGAGATGCAGGGGTGGGAGGTACAAAGACTGACTGGTGGGCTAAAATAGCTTTGAGGTTAAAAAACCAAACATGAGAACCTGTTCCTGAGGGTGCGGAGGCACAGGCAGACACAGTGCTCCTTGGTGCCCCCAGCATCCAAAAGTGACCATCCATCATTCACCAGCAGCCAGCGGGGGAGCTGGGTGGAAAGCCTGTGAGCCCTGAGGTCGGTCACGTGCCCTCTAGTTAGAGGCTCTCATTACCAGGAGCATCCAGATGCCAAGAGCGACAGCATCACTTGCCCATCCAGAGTCAACACTGGCCAATCACTGTGGATAAAGCAAGGCTTCTTTCTCTAGTACTTACTGACTACCCCCCCTTTCCCTCTCTTCTGCTGTCCTCTCTCCCAACCCCCTTCCTTTTCTCCATCCCCTCCTTTCTTCCCTTCTCCATGTTGCCTCCCTCCCAGCTTGCTCTTTTGGCAAACCCGTGCACAGTTGATGTTGATACTGCTGAATGTTACATGGGCGTGCAACTCCACGGCTCCGTGGGATTCCACGGCCCTGTGCGGCATAAATAATTTCAAATCAAGACAAAGCTGATCAATCTAAAATAGTCTAAAAGCCATGTCTCTAATTGAACCCCTTGTTCTCCTGGGTAATGGGGACAGAGTTTCCAGAAGTCAGGTGACTTACTCAGGGGTCAAGGAAAGCTAACGACATAGACAGAAGGACCGGACAGACCACACACACACACACACACACACACACACACACACACACACACACGCTGCCCGATGGTCTTGCCTGCCTTCCCCCAACCATCCTTGACATTCATGTTACACCACAGTGAGTATCTAGCAGTTTCTGCTTGGGGACTTTGGTTGAATGAAGCCACCATTCAATGTTTACCTGGCTTTTGGTCAACACTAGTGTCAATGCTCAAGGAACAAAGGCGTCCTAAGGCCTGGAAGGCGTCCAGGTCCTGGGCAGTCTGTCCATTCTCTCTTTCAGGAGTTTCTCTTGTGACCTTCAGGCCGTTTTGAAGACCACTGGCTCAACCATCCTAGTGTAATGTATTCTCAAGAGAGGTAGTTCCTTCTTGCTTTCTCTATCCTTCCTCTAGCTCCTCTGCTCTTCCATCCCAAAGCCTGCCCTTCTCTCTGATTTCTCTCTGTCTCTTCCTTCTCTCTCCTATCTCCCCATCTCTTCTTTTCCTTAATTCCTCTTTGTCCTTTCCCTCCATCTCTCTTTCCTTTGTTCTCCCTTCTTTCTTCCCCTTTCCCTCTCCATCTTGTTCTCCTTTATCTCTCCTCTCTCTCTCTCTAGTCTCCTTCCTGTCCCCCTACCTCATTCCTCTTTTTCTCTCTCCTCTCTTTTCTCTTCCCAGTTATCTATTCTTCTCACTGAGAGCTGGTCATCCAGTCACCTAAGCACCTTTATCTGGAGTATAAGTTCTAAACTCCAGAGGGAAGGGAGCTACGCAGAGCAGCCTACACCACTTTGCAAGTATATTCTCAAAATGGGTAGGACAGAGCTTAGCAAACTAGTGTGCCTGGAACCTACCTGAGATGTTCACAGACACCAATCAAGGCTCAGGATTTCTAACAAGAGCATCACTCTGCCAGCCATCATTAAGACATCAACAGACGCTCACCTCAGAGTGTTGTGACTGGAGAGGGCACATGGGGTTGGGGTACAGTGAATGGAAAATGGGGGTGACTGAAGATCATAATGAAAGGTCCCATCTGTCCTGGAGGAGGATGGGTATCAAATGGTTCTGGACTTAGCCTGTGTGTAGCTGAAGAGCATAGGTTGGGGGTGTAGAAGGCAGTTAGCTGCGCAGGGTGTCACTAACAATGGGATCCTTCTGCTTGACCAGGGAAGAATAGAGCAACACACAATATCCCAGACATTCTGCTGTTTTGGGGGTTTTAAGTTAAACAGTAATGCTTGTCTTTTAGAGAAAATGATTCCTCCAATTAAATCTTACTATAGAGGTGGCCTGGGAAATGAAACACCCCGCTGAGAATCTCCCAAACAAAGAGCTCTCCTCTGTGACCTTCCAGGTAGTCTTTGTTGGCATTGTCCCTATGGCCAAGGTGAGAAAATCAGCTCTGCAAAAACTGTCACCAGCTTGTCTTTCCATGGGTGTTTTATGGAAAGCGGCACAAAGCTTGTTATAACCTGATTTCCAGGCATCTGACACTCTGTCTTAAACAAAGAACACATGGTTTAGTTGAGTTTTGCTTATCCACTTTCCATAATGGCTCCTGGGAAGCCGTTCAGTTGTCTACCCTGACAATCTCTTTTCATTTGTGGTGTTGCCGAGTGGCTCCCGAGGACCTCTTGGCTTTTATTGTCTCCATCTGTGTTCATAACAGGTCCAAGTGCTACACTTGGGGAAGATGGCTTCACTGAAGTGTGTCACGACTGTGTGCTGGGGACAGAGGCTCTAGAGGCCCAGGAACCAGCCCTTTGTCAGTTAGCACTGCCTTGAGAGTGCCCAGGTAGCCTGAGAATTGGCAATGTTTAAGACACAGATGGACTAAAAGAGAGCCTTGAGGGGAACTGACCAGCTGAAGACAGACAGGTTCCCAGAGCACACTAAGCTGCTCATGTATCTGCCCTATTGTCCTGTCAGGAATGACACTTCTTTAAGTTTGGCTAAAGCTCCACTCATGGGCTGGAGAGATGACTCAGCAGTTAAGAGCACTGACTGCTCTTTCCAAGGTCCTGAGTTCAATTCCCAGCAACCACATGATGACTTGCAACCCTCTCTAGTGGGATCCAATGCCATCTTCTGGTGTGTCTGAAGAGAGCAAATAGTGTACTCATATACAAAAAATAAATAAATATTATTTTAAGAAGGCAGGGGGTGTTGAGGATTTAGCTCAGTGGTAGAGGGCTTGCCTAGCAAGCACAAGGCCCTGGGTTCGATACTCAGCTCTGGGTGAAAAAAAAAGAGAGAGAGAGGAAAAATAAAGCTCCACTTGGGATAATGGTTAGGGGCAACTCTCAGAAAGTTCTAGAAGTGATGGTGTATTTTTTTTTTGTGGGGAGGAGTCATAAAAACATGATAATGTCTACTGAGTTGTAGACCCACCATAGCATCCTAGCAAGCTATCCACGTGGGCTACCCAGGACGATCCTTGAATTATAGTGAATCTGATTCTCAGCAGACACCCCATGGTCTCCCTGGGGTGTGAGAACTGGGAGGTGTAGGAAGCCCAATTTGAGAATGTCCCCGACTGTCCTGTGTGGCTGCAGAATCTTCAGCCACAGGTCTGCAGGTTTCTGTAGTTCCTGCACCTTAGTCCATGCGGTCGTTCTGTCTTCTTGTGTCTCAGTGACATCCCTTTTGGTGTGATGGACAAGGACCAGGTCGAACTGGTCTCCCTGGCAACCAGTCCTTTCTCCACCTGAGTAGGCTTTAGAAACATGTCTGAACCTCAAAATGGCGTTGTCTCAGCGGAGGGAGGTCTTTGTCCTACCGCTGCTCAATAGCACCATGTCCTTAATTCCTTCTATTGCCTCAGAGAGTGGCCTCTGTCCTCTGTATGACTTAATCTTACTGTCTCTACCTCAAGTGTCAAGGCCCTAGGCAATCTACGCATAAGTGAGAGGGATGATTATTTTCTTTCTTATTTCAATGTGTGTGTGTGTGTGTGTGTGTGTGTGTGTGTGTGTGTGCTGCACGTGCACATCTTTGCACGTCTATGGGCCCACACATGTGTATGTGTGTACGGAGGCCTGAGGTTGATGTTGGGAATAATCCTCAACTGCTCATCCACCTTATTCATTGAGGGAACATCTCTTAATCAAACCCAGGGCTCACCCAATAGGACAACGCCCCCTTCCCCCACCAACCTGCTCTGGGAAATCCCTTATCTCTATCTTCAAGGTCACGTGCCCACCCAGCACTGAGATAGGTTCTGAACACTGGTCCTCATATGGGAAGGGCAAGTACTGTGGAGTCATCTTCCCCACTGCTGGCTTGTATGAGTGCTTTAAATCACCATCTCTGGAATGAGGACTCTCGCTGCAGCTTTTACTATTATTATTATTATTATTATTATTATTATTATTATTATTATAACCTCTGCGTCTCTGAGTCTCTATCTTGCCTCTTCTTCTGGCTGGAAACACTCTTCCTTTACTTTCCAGGTGCTGCTGGCACCTCTTCGTTCAAGATTCTAAGGAGACCTTCCCTAACCCCTCTCCTGCTAGCTGTCTGTCTTCCCACCCAGCACCCCGCCTCCATCCACCCATGATAGGTCCCATCATTGATAGGTATTCTGGTGTCTTCTCCTGAGTTCCTCACCAGAGGATGAAGGGCACTTGAGGACTTGGTGACATCTCTCTTTCCAGCACCTGGAACAACACTGGAACACATAATTTTGGTCAAATTTAAATGTGAAAATATACAACGTTTTATAAGCAATATGAGAAAACCATCGTCAGGAATTAAGGTGGGGAAGAAGTCTTAGACTACAAGCCAAATAAGCCAGCTGGACCTGGGCATTATCAAAACTAAAGCCTTTTAAGATCAATTAATAACAGCTTTTGAAAAGACAATTTTTTTTTACATAGGTGTCTGGCTAAGCCTCTGTACCTGCATATGAGTGCAATGCCCACAGAGGCCATAAGAGGGCACCAGATCCCCCTGAAGCTGGAGTTACAGGAGGTTGTGACTCACCTAATAGGGGTGTTGGGAACTGAACCCTGATCCTCTGAGGAGGGTGGTGGAGGAATAGACCCATCAGAGCAAGTTCAGGGGAGAATGAGATGGTGTCTATCCAAAGAACAAGGTGGTAGAAGCCTGGGTGTTTCTTGGACAAAGGTGTGACATGACACCTTTGTCAGCCTGTTAATATTTATGACTCATTCTACCAAAGCAACCAGCGGAGCAGCCAATCCATCAAAGACTTCGTCCCTGGAACAGTTGTGTTTTGTAGGGCGATCAGCCCTGAAAGGCAAAATTGAGAACAATTACTGAAGAACGTGATGCTCCTGGCTTGCAAATCTTCATAGTTGGTGAAATAATCAGGATTCTGTATTTGTTTTCTTTAACAGATTGCCCACACTGACAGGTAAGCCAGGTCATTTATCACTGAGCGTTCATAATAAATACGCTCACGTCCTGAGCCTCCAAAGATCTCTTGGCTGCTGCCAGACTCCATGTGCATCTTTCTAAAACTCCGGAGCTTCTACTTACGAAATACTAGATCTGAACTCCCGGACTCCAGAGAGTTTTGGGTCTCTGTGATTTCTTAGAGAACTATCTTTTCTACAGAACTGGGACACTATAGAAAGGATTGTGGCTAAGGGAGGCCAGAGTTGTTTAATTTGAATCTCACCTCACTGGCTGCTTCAGGATCTCAACGCTCCTCAACCATATTGCGGGGGGGGGGGGGGGGGGCCCCCCCCCCTTTTTTTTAAGTAGGGTCTCTAATTCCTTCTAGAACAGCCTTCTCAGTTTAACCTGAGGATGATAGCAGGAAACGGCAGATGTGCACTCCTGGCATGTTGTGTGATGGCCAGCGAGCTCATTTTTATGGTATCAGAATATCCCAGCGTGGTTAAAAGGGAAGGCTTAGACAGTAGTGATGAGACGGACATCAGTAGGGTGGTGGAGTTAGAATTTGCTGTCCATCTTGACCCAACCACCACTCCAGCTACATGCCAGCCTCACCTGAAGCAAACAGCAAGCAAGATGCACGGTCTTCCACCTAGCATTTTGACCTATTTTTACCGCAGAGCCGTGGTACCAGTTCCTAACTGGCTTTAATTTTCTCAACTAGTCAAAATGATGTGCCTTTGTCCTTTGTCTTTTATTTTTATTAGCATATATTAATTATTCATCATGTGCCTTACGATAGCATTTTCGTGTGTATGTGTAGTGTATTTTGATCATCTTTACTTCTCATTACTCTCTCTTGTTCCCCGTCCCCCCTCCCACCCCTGCTGATCTGCTTTCCAGGTAACCTTCCTTCACACCTCCCTCTCCTCCTGCCCTTTCTCCTCAAGGATTAGGGATGCTAAAAAGACCACAGGGGAACGGAGTACACATAGAATGTATGTGCACCTTACCTGTGCTACACCAACGAAGAAAACGACTTTTCCTCCCCTAGAGACTGTCCTAGGGGACTGGTTGTAAATCCTTAGGAATGGGCAGGGCCTCCTTAACTCCTCCCTAACTCCATGACCAGATTACTGTTTGACAGCACAGCTGCAGGGGAGCACTGAGGTACGAAGCTTTTCCAAACCAGGAGGCAGGATCCCCATTCCTCCTTCCTCCAGTTCTTCCATTCTCTTGGCCCCTTCTGCATGCTCAGAACGACGTTTCTGAAATTCATTTTATTTTTAAATGACTCCACAAGGTAGTAGATGTCGTTAGATACTTTTGAACAAGGTGTAATTTTAGTAGGGTCTCCTCAATCACTCCCACACTGCTTTTTAATGCTCCTGACCCCCCACCCCACCCCAACCCCCTATATGAGCTTCCATTCACACGAGACACATCCTTCCTTGACATCTATTTTTTACCCACAATCAGACGCACGCACACACACACACACACACACACACACACACACCGTAGAGGGGGTGGTGAGAATTCCCATATGAGAAAGAAAGCATGCTGTTTGTCTTTCTGTGTTTAGGCCACGGCACCTAATATACTTACCAGATTCATCCATCCATATCCGCCCCACATCCCCTTCCCACCTTGCAAAATTTTGCTCTTTCCCAGTGGAGTCATAGGGGACAGTCCCGATATGCCCACTAGGTGGCGCTGGCAGACCAGCTTGTGACACGTGTTCGCCCTGCCCCCTCCCAAGAGGCTCCTGGGCATCCGCCCTTCGCTCTTTCCCTTCTGGGGCTTCCTGGGACCTTTGCTTTCCAGTGGGCCAAGGCTGCCACCACCTCTGCAGGGCTCCTGGCTGCTTGTATGAAATGTACCTCCCCAGGCAACCCACTAGCCCTGCTTTAATCTTCCTGGTTATTTTTGAATAGAAGACATTGCTTGCTTAAGCTCTCTTGCTTTTATGTAAAAATGACAGAAACCTATTATAAAATTTATAAACACAGGAAGAAAAAAAATACCAAACCTCAGCCCCTCCACGTCACCAGGAGCTGTATTGGAGAACAGGATTTCACCTATCTATTCCATATCCTTACATATGCAGAGACTAGTGGCTGGATGGGCAGATAAACGTACGGCAGATGGGTATGACACTTTATGACAGGGAAATCTGACTTCTATAAAGACAATTTATAGTGCGTCTATTTGTGAAAGTCACACATTCCTTTTTTATTTATAGTTAGAACATTGAGAACTCAAAATACAGTTGCTATGTTTCACAAAACAAACAACCACTGCGTGCGTGCATGCGTGTGCGTGTGTGTGTGCGTGTGCGTGTGCGTGTGCGTGTGCGTGTGCGCGTGCGCGTGTGTGTG
>JADRCD010205058.1:0-12357 GCA_019843815.1 Montemys delectorum | reverse complement strand
ATATTTATACATGAAATCGTTTGTATTATAGGTTTTATAAGGCAAATAACCTATGATATGATTCTTGTGGATCTTCAGACATCTTTATTTTTATTATTTTTTTTTATTTTAGTAGAGTGAGAGATTCTATTTCACAAATCAAGGTGAAGTCCTTCTGAGGAAGAAATCAAACACAATCTCCATAATACATGAGTCAACACACAATAATATAAATACATATGCACATAATGTAATGGAATACTTATCAAGCTTAATTAATAAAAGTTCATCAAATTTTCTGGTATTGGCTAGTATTCCCAAATCATATACTTTGGACAAAGAAACTGGAAATGTGTAAGTGTAACTTATATTGGACTGATGTAATTGTCATCTCAAAGGCTTACAGTTAAATAAATTTACTCTTTCTATTCTTTCTGAAATTTGGCTGACAGGTTCAAATTAGCTGTTCTGTCCCAAATTCCTCTCCAACATGACTGATTGAATTTGACTTCTCTCTGCTTCTCACTGAATTGATCTGCCTGGCTGCAAACTAATCTAATCTAAACTGTTCTAATCTTCTGACTCATTCGTATACTCTGATTTCACTTGCATCTGCTTACAATACACTGAACTGCATGAACTCACAAGTTAACTCAACTCCACTGCATTGTACTCTTTGCATTGACTGCTAAATGACTGAACTCAACTCCAATGCAATGAACTCAACTGGACTCAACTGGACAGGACTGACTCTCTCTCCCATCACTGAGCTTAAGTAGACTCTCTTTCCTGTATGTTTTTGTGAGAACTGGGAAAATTCTATCTCAGACTCATTCTGTCAAATCTCTCTTTGATTATGCACTTTGTCTGCCCCTCAATAGATATCACTTTCAAACATGACTGCTGTCTTCTACAAACTATTTTACCTACAATGTTTGGGATTAAGGGTGTGTATTGAGGATACATACATATTCTAGGCAGAGCAGTCATGTTGCTGGATTAAAATTCTTCCACAAAAAAAAAAATGAAAAATTAATCTTTAGAATCATTTAATTTTCACTCTACCAATAAAGCAAAATTAAATCTAGTAGAAAAAGCAAGACCATTCTGAGTATTCTTACATTTTAAGCAACATGATGACAACAATAAAATAAAATATATGCTTTAAATTTTATAAATATAAGGAATGTTATATGGACTAACATATGTCAGGGACCTTGGGCCAGTTATATGATTATAGTTAGTAACATAAATATATATCCATATACATATGTGAATGAAATGATAATTAGTTAAAAAATTCTAGGGTTTCAAAGAATGACAAGGAAGGAAGAGATATTTCCATTTTATTATAATTTCAAAGATTACAAGCCAGCCTAAATATAGCTATCTCCTGAGAGGCTCTGACAATACCTGACTAATACAAATGTAGAGGCTCACAGCCATTCATTGAACTGAGTACACGATCCCCAATGAAGGAGTTAGAGAAAGGATCTATGGAGCTGAAGGGTTTGCAGCCCCTTAGGACGAACAACAATATGAACTAACTAGTACCCTCAGAGCTCCCAGGGACCCAACTACCAACAAAGGGCTATATGTGGTGGTACTGAATGTTTTGGCAGCATGTGTATAGTAGAGGATTGCAAATTTGATCATCAATAGGAGGAAAGGACCTCGGTCCTGTGAAGGTTCTGTGCCCCAGTGTAGGGGAATGCCAGGGCCAATAAGTGGGAGAGGGTGGGGTGGCAGGCATGGGGAGGGGGGAGGCAAAAGGGGTTTGTTCTTGTTGTTTTTGTTTGTTTGTTTGTTTGTTTGCTTTTTGGAGGGGAAACTGGGAAAGGAGAAATTTACATGTAAATAAAGAAAATATCTAATAAAAAAATTAATCATCAAAAAAGATATAGAATGATGATGCACTAGGAATTTAACAACAATCAATATATTCAAGTAAGATTCTACTTAAGTCTTCAAATGACAGTATAAGCAAAATGTTTTAAAGGTATTTATGACTAAGGAAGATCCTACGTTACTCTGAAGAAAACTATAGGGGAGACTACCAATATGACTTGACATATGGTTAGACTATGTTGAATGAAATTTTTTTTTAATTATTAGTATTCTTTAACCTTTTTTTTACAGTTCAGTCAATTTTCCTCTCCTGGTCTACACTCTGACGTTTCCTCATTCCATTCCTCCTCCCCTATCTCCAAAAATATGTCCCCCCACGCACACACATACCCAAGCCCACCAGATTGCCCCATTTCCTGGGGTCTAAAGTCTCTCAAAGGTTAGGTCCATCTTCTCTGACTGAACCAAGACCTGGCAGTCCTCTAATGTATATGTGTCAGGGACCTTGGGCCAGCTTCTGTATACTGCCTAGTTGGTGGCTTTGTGTCTGAGATATCTTGGGGGTCCAGGTTAGTTGACACTGTTGGTCTTCCTATGGGGTTTACCCTCCTCATCAGCTTCTTCTAGCCTTTTCCTAATTCAACCATAAGGGTGGCCAGTTTCTGTCTCTTGGTTAGGTGTATGTATCTTCCTCCGACTCTTTCAGTTCCCTGTTGGGCCTCTCAGATGGTCAACATGCTATTTTCCTCTCTATAACCACACCACAGCATCAGTAACAGTGTCAGGCCTTGGAGCTTACCCTTGAGCTGGATCCCAATTTGGGCTGTTCACTGTACTTCCTTTCCCTCAGTTTCTTCTCCATTGCTGTCCCTGCAGTTCTTTTAGACAGAGACATCTCAGATTTTGACTGAGATGACAACTCCATCTCTCCACTAGATGTCCTGTCTTTCTACTGGAAATGGACTCTACAAGTTCTGTCTCCCCATTGTTGGGCATTTCATCTAAGGTCCTTCCCTCTGAGGGAGGGATCTAGGTGGGAGAGAGAACAGAGAGGGAGAAAAGGGACAGAACATGATCAGGTCTTGGGGGAGATCAGGACTAAAGCCTTGTGGGCTAGCAGAAAGAATTAAAACACGCAACCTTGGGAGGTAGGAGGTGGGGGAACCTTCTAGAATGTACCAAAAACTAGGAGGTGAGAAATGGTCACGACTCAGAGGGAGGGACCTTAGATGAACACTTCTTACTGAAACACTTAGACCTGAGAGCAGATACACCTGTGTAACTCATGAGCATTTTAGTAGGTAAGGGATTAAGTCTTAAGAGCCTTGATGCATCTTCTTGGGAACTTAAACACGTTTCCCAATACAACTGAATACAGGACTTGATCTATAATTATTATTTTTTATAAGACTCTGGAGGTGTAGGTCATCTTCAGGAGATATTCATAGCTGTGTCTTTGGTGTCCTTAGAGAAAAAGAAGAGATGCCAACTGACTGAATGGCAACACAGAATATGATACATTGATATTCCAATTATGCCTTTTATTTGTACTTATGGAATGACTCCATGTCAATTTGCTTTTATGTATCATTTCTATCCAGTTTACTTCCCATAAGAAAACTGTAAATAGTGATCAATTTTATTATTTCACTTTCTCAATATTTTATATAATGAATTAGTGCTTTCACCACTGAGAGGGAGCAATGAATGTGTATATACATTTAAATATGTATTATTAGTTCTGTACCATCATAATTCTTGCCTTAATAGAGTTAGAAAATATTATATTATGAACCAGCAGGATCTCCTTCTAGTTGGTAGTGGTGTTATTTAAATGACTATAATTGACTTTAATAGCGTAATATATTTTTTAAAATTACATTTAAATGATTGTTTGTTTGTAAATGTCTTCATTGCCTGTGCAAACCAGAGACATCAGATTATTTTGTTGGACCTAAATATACAAGTGGTTGTGCTGAGCTTACCTGACTGGTAAGGACAAAAGTAGAGTGCTCTGGAAGACTATTCTATACTCTTAAACATTGAGCCATCCTCTTATCTCAAAAGCTTGATATTTTTATCCTCTATTTCAAGATGCTTGTGTACCAGAGTCTGTGTAAACCAGTTTTTTTTTTTCAAAACGTCTTGTGAAATATTTTGACTGGAAATTTTATTAAATAACAACATTTGGAAACTATGAAAACTCACCCTGTTAGTAATTTTAATTAGTAAGATAATTTTAATATACAAATTTTGTGTGTATGATCATATATAGTACTACATATGCGAATATATAAATATATATGAACATATATTAAATACATGCATAGATAATATAATAATATATTTAGTGTTATTCTGATTTTAATTTCAGAACTCTGGTTATTCTATAGGCTTTATAGTTCTTATTTCTTCAACATAGATTTATTTCCCCAGAATGTTCCTCAAAATGTTCAATAACACAAGTATCAGTTGAGAAAATATTTCTCTTTAATCACCTGTTTAACCATTTTTCATAATAATATTTTTAAATGGTGATGCAACACTTTTATTGCATACTGCTGAACATAGTTAAATATTTTCAGTATTCTGAGGTTGGGCTCCATCTTGAAATTTGTATGTATTTATCAGTAGCTCTAATAAAAATATTTGCACATTAAGTCAATATCCCTTTTATGGGATCACATTTCCTTTTTGAAAACCTGTTCAGTTTATCCAGTTGATAGAATTTTAATCAAATATGTAAGGGTCTGCATCAGCTCTTTTGTTGTTACTATTGTTATTTTACTAATTGGTTAGGTAATTAATATACTTAATTTATATTTTAAATGATCTCATGGGAAAAACTTAGAATATGCACAAAATATGCTTGAGAATATATACTTAGAATATGCAATAGAAAAATCAATTCTAGTTTACTTTCTGGTGAGAAATGAGTAATGTCAGATAGATAAATAAATAGATAAATAGTAGATAGATAGATAGATAGATAGATAGATAAATAGATAGATATTAGATAGTAGACACATAGATGATGATGATAGATAAAGATGATAAATGATAGACTCATAGATAATAGATCAATAGATAATGCTATATATTAAGGTATAAGATAAATGATAGACAAACTGACAAATGGTTATGAACTAAAGAGAGAAAAGGGATGGAAAAGTACAGAAAGAGAGGGAGAAAAATATAGAGAAGAAAACTTGCCTTCATTACAGAATATTTAAAACTATGTTCTGTTGTAAAATTGTGCTGTTTATTACAATGTGGATTTGTAAAGATTTTGAAATAAAAAATATACCTCACAAATAAATTCAATTCTGAAAAATAACATTCCAAAAATAACATTAAAAATTGTATTTGTTACAACAAATACTGTCACTTTATTTTGCATAATGTCACTACCCTTCCCTATTTCTACTTTGTTGCTTCTATTGTCTTCTTCCTGCTCCATGCAGCATTACTCCATGCAATGGAACAAAAAGAATCATTTAGGAACATTGAAATATCACAAATATAGTCTGTGCTCCCCTAGCATCCAGTCAAGCTTTTTTACAGAAAGGATTAGGTTACCTAGAGGAGCATGCTCAGATATTGTTGTCGCAGAACCTCTTTAAGCCTCTATTTCCCAACTCCTGATCTCACATTCAGGTGAATTAAGCAATGTGTGGCTGTTATATGAACCCTGTACAGGAGTCCTAAGACTAAATTGCATAGTAAGTCATTTGTCAATGCAATTAAAATGAATAGAGTGTGTATATATGTGAATGGAGTTGTGTAGTGTGTCCTAACAAATTGACTTAACAATAAAAATCTCAAATTTACAATTACTAACCTTATGCTATATCAATTATAAAGATTAGTAATGAACTAAAATATTTTTGTAATTTTGTGTATAAGAATATCAAAAATATAACTTCTTAGCTAAACAATTTGTACTCTTTGAGGTCCACTGTGTCATTAAAATTTATAGTGTCCGTGTGAATGCTAAAATATCTTACTCTGTTTCAAATCTCCAAGTTTTTATATAACATTTACTCAATTTAAGGAAAATTCTAACTGGGACTGGAGAGAGAATTCAGCAGTTAAGAGCACTGAATCCACTTTCAGAAGTCCTGAGTTCATGTCCAGGCAACCACATGGTGACACACAACAATCTTTAAGGGAATCTGATGCCCTCTTCTGGTGTTTCTAAAGATAGCTAAATTGTACTCATAATAAATATTATTGTACTCATATAAAAATGTAATAAATATAATACATATAATAAATACATATAACATAGATATATAGTAAATAAAATATGACTACATATTTATTATATATAATAACAATTATTAAAAAACAAAAACCTCTAACTACAGCCTTAAAAAAATCAGAAACACTTTCATAATAGAATTTCCTTATTCTCCTAGGTTGTCATTTTTCCAAGTTAAATTTTCATTTCTATTGCTTCTTAGTGTATCTTCTAGCCAATAATCCTCATGTCCATAACCAAACTATCAGAAATGGTACTGACATGTCAATATAACTCAAAACAATCATCCTAAATACCTGCCGTTGTAGGGCAGTGGTCTGTTCAGGCAACCTGGGCCCAGTCGAAAAGAAGTCTAGAACCAAGGAGCTCCAGTGGGTAATCTCTGCCTGCAAGGGACAGAAGGTGTTCAGCCATAAGTCCTGAGTCTCTGTATCCTGTTTCAGCCCCAACCCGCCACAAGAGATGTGTGCTCTGTCATGTAGACAATGCCCAAGCTCCCAGCATTGTAGCTGGACCCTACGCCCAGTCACCTGATCATTGCCAGGCATGCCCTGCCCTACCTACAGATAGCCATGCCTCACACAATATAAGGATCTGTTTACCTCTCCTCTCTCTCTTGCCTTCTTCCTCTCTCTCTTGCTCTTTGTCCTCTTCTCTTTCTTGCTCTCCCCTCTCTCTTGCTTTCTCTCTTGCTTTCTTACTCGTCCCTATCTATCTATCTATCTATCTATCTATCTATCTATCTATCTCTAAATCTCCTTCTCTTATCTCCTTCTTTTTCTCTCTTTCTCTCCATATGGTCATGACTAGCCTATTTCCTCTTTACTATAATAAAATACCTCACAATTATGCATTGTCTCCTTTTAACTAACACATAGCCACAGCCTCAACAGTAGCTTTGGGGTCACAGGCTCACATGCCCTATAACTCAGAATTCAGGACAAATTTTAGAGCAATTTATTTGAACTTTCTTTTAAAGGACAATGAGTTCAATTTCACTTTCAAATTGTTTCAGGTTGCAGTGACCAGATATAGCTTTATTCTGGTTTTAATGTCAAGAGGAAAGAATGAAGATTTGGAGAGAGACTCATAATTTTCAAGTATGAGTTTTGTTCTATAACCCTGTTAAATTTGTTCACAAAATCCATGCGAAGTATTAGTAGCATAAACTGTAATGAATTCTCCAAATGTCATATTCTTCCTTTATAAAAGTATCTGTTTACCCTTACCCTTGATATCCATTATGTTTATTATCTGTTCATAAATACCCAGTACTTGGGAGGCAGAGGCAGGTGGATTTGTAAGTTTGAGGCCAACCTGTTCTGCAGACAGCCAGGGCTATACAGAAGAACCCTGTCTTGAACCCCCCACCCCCAATACACACACACAAAATACCAGTACTTCTGTCTGAATACTTGCACCTATATTTATCTCACCGACTTATAATATTTGCATTTCCAATAAATTTGTAACATCTCTACAATAGAATGTCAAAGCAGAACTTAGAATCTCTGCATTAAATCCTAGCTGGTGATTGTAGAAACAACCAGCCTCTATCTGAAGAACATCCTGACATATATGGCTCTATCTAAACATATCACTTTGCTTCAAATAATTCTTATCATTTTACAGAGGTGTACTTAAATCAGGAGAAAAATCTCTTGACTCGTATCAGCATGAAATTGCAATCTCAATCCAGTCTGATTTTCCTAATGATATAGTCTGATACATTAAAACCTTTCTTAGATGACTTTTATGTTAAATTAATGATACTGTATGCATTCATCATAGAAACAAACACTAGCTTACACTTTCATGGAGTGAATTAATTCTCTGTCTCCTATCTTAGCAGCCAGCACATTAGGATTAATGTCAATTCAATTTGCTGTATTCCATGACTTTTTTTTTCAATTAGAATGGTAAAACACACTTCTGGATGGTCTCATATTCCATATTTCACTGTCCCTCTCTTGGTCTCTTGGCTTTTCCTAATCTGTAATAAAAGATTTCACTTTGGTACCTTGGTGATTGTTGTTTATGAATCAAATAATAAAGATAAGTGAACATGCCATAAAATGATCCCCTGACTGCATGATTCCATCCCTAAGGCTTCTTCCTGAAATGACAATTTCAGCAATTTTATTTCTTGATTTAACTATATAACATTAAATATCAGACATTTTCTTGACTAGTGAACAGCAGACACTACTGATCAAGTTTCCCTTATAAAAGATGGTTAATTCCCTCATGTATTCAATACTTATTTTCCTTTCTTTGTACCTCTTGGGTAATTAGAAGAGGTAGATTAATTTTCAACTTTCATATATAATGATGTTCTTTATCTTTTCAGTATTTAAGACATCAAATAATCATTTTCTTCACTTATTTCTATTCAGTACTTGATTATCTACAAGGTACAACAGTAATCTTTTCTGTTTCTTTGTTTTCTGAAGATATTTTTTATTAATTGTTTTATTTACATTTAAAATGTTGTCCTCCTTCCTAGTTCCTCCTCCACAAACCTCCCACCACATCCCCCTAGCCTTTGCCTTAAAGAGGGTGCTCCACCCCCCACCTACCCACCCACTCCCACCACATCCACCTACTCCTACCTCACCCTGATTGCAGCTCTCCTGCTCTGGGCCATTAAACTTCCACAGTACCAAGCAAATTCACTCTTACTGAGGCCAGATAAGGCAGTTCTCTAGTAATCGTATACAACCATCTTTTCATATACATTTTGTATTTCAAATTACAATCCAAACTCTTTGAGGTTGTATTCAAGTTTTATGTAGATGTATGCCTACCTTTTAAAATTGGGTAACAAAGAAGAAGCTTGAGATAACAATCTGCATACACATTTGGACACCCACTTTATAAATTTTAATCAATGTTAGTCTAGGGAAGGAGTACACATGGAGGGACACATGACTCCAGCTGCATATATAGCAGAGGATGGTCTTTTTGGACATCAATGGGAGGAGAGGCTCTTTGTCCTGTGAAGGTTCCACATCCCAGTGTAGGGGAATTTGAGGGAGGGGAGGAGAGAATGGGTGGGTGGATGGGGGAAAACTCTCAGTAAAGCAGGGGAGGGGGGATGAGATAGGAGGTTGGGGGTGGAGAAATCTGGAAAGGGGATAACATTGAAATGTAAATAAAGAAAATATCCAATAAAAAAAGTTAAAAAAGAAAAATGAAAGTGAAGAGAATAATGGAAATATTGGCAAAAACAGACAGGAATGGGATAGGAGAACAAATTACCTAGAAATGTATACAGCCAGAACCCAGAGTTGAAAGATAGCTCCCCTTGCACACAAAGCTCAATATCTGTGGTTATTAAACATGAAAGTGCTGTGAAAGGAATAAGCAGATTCAAGTGTTTTAAAATGAACTAAATCTAATGAAAAGGAAGAAGTATTCACTATCTAGAGTACAACTGATCCTGCTATCCTTACTCAATAATAGAAGCCTAATAATGGGACTGCTTAGTATTTGGGGAAGTATATGTGTTTAATATAAGCTCTACTATTATTATACATAAGAAGGTGATAATATAGAACATAAAATGTCAAAAAATAAAGAGATAAAACTAATGATCGGGACTGGAGAGATAGCTCAGAGGGTAAGAGCACTGACTGCTCTTCCAGAGGACTTGAGTTCAAATCCTAGCAACCACATGGGGGCTCACAACCATCTGTAATGGGATCCAATGCCCTCTTCTGGTGTGTCTGAAGACAGCTACAGTGTACTCATATACATAAAATAAATAAATCTTAAAAAAAAACTAATGATCAAGGAAGAAAACATTCTGTAAAAGCAGAACAAGAAATAATCTAAATATTGATATTATCATGCTAGTAAACATATAAAAAAGTATCTCTCAGAAAAGCCTAAACATATATATATATATATATATATATATATATATATATATATATATATATACACACACATATTAGGAGGTACATTATATAAAAATAAAACCATGAAAAATATCAAATGGAAATGTTTTGTAATTGGATCAGAAAATCTGACCAACTGAATTCAGAGGTAAGTATCAATAAACTTGAAGAAAAGTAAACAGAACTTATCAAACTGAGCTGCAAATAAGATTCACAGAGGAATCAAATGTTCTGAGAATTTGATAATACAAGGTTAGAGAATGTAAATACATCAAGGAAATATTTCAAAATTTTCCTAAATGAAAGAGAAAATTTAACCATGAATAAGAAGTCCAATGCATTCTTAAATATTAAATAGAGATAAAATGCATTTAATGATATCATGTGAAAATTGTACAAAACTTACACAGACTTAGAAAGAGCAATTTGTAAATTCATCTGGAACAACAAAAAACCCAGGATCACCATAACTATTCTCAACAATAAAGGAACCTCTGGTGGAATCACAATCCCAGACCTTAAGTTGTAATACAGAACAATTGTGATAAAAACTGCATCATATTGGTAGAGCGACAGGCAGGTAAATCAATGGAACAGAATTGAAGACCCAGAAATGAACCCACACACCTATGGTCACTTGATCTTTGACAAAGGAGCTAAAACCATACACTGGAAAAAAGACAACATTATCAACAGATGGTGCTGGTTCAATTGGAGGTTAGCATGTAGAAGAATGCAAATCGATTCATTTCTATCTCCTTGTACAAAGCTCAAGTCCAAGTGGATCAAGGACCTCCACATCAAACCAGATAAACTGAAACTAATAGAAAAGAAAGTGGGGAAGAACCTCGAGCACATAGGCACAGGGGAAATTTTCCTGAACAGAACACCAATAGCTTATGCTCTAAGATCAAGAATTGACAAATGGGACCTCATAAAGCTGCAAAGCTTCTGTAAGGCAAAAGACACTGTCAATAGGATAAAATGGCAACCAACAAATTGGGAAATGACGTTTACCAATCATATATCTGATAGAGGACTAATATCCAATATATACAAAGAACTCAAGAAGTTAAACTCTAGAGAACCAAATAACTCTATTGAAAAATTGGGTACAGGGCTAAACAAAGAATTCTCAACTGATGAATATCGAATGGCTGAGAAGCACCTAAAGAAATGTTCAACATTCTTAGTCATCAGGAAAATGCAAACCAAAACAACCCTGAGTTTCCACCTCATACCAGTCAGAATGGCTAGGATAAAAAAATCTCAGGTGACAGCACATGCTGGAGAGGTTGTGGAGAAAGAGGAACACCCCTTCATTGCTGGTGGGATTGTAAGCTGGTACAAGCACTCTGGAAATCAGTTTAGTGTTTCCTCCAGAAATTGGACATAGTTCTACCAAAGGACCCAGCTATACCACTCCTGGGCATATACCCAGAATATGCTCCAGCATGTAATAAGGACACATGCTCCACCATGTTCATAGCAGCCTTATTTATAATTGCTAGAAACTGGAAACAACCCAGATATCCCTCAATAGAGGAATGGATACAGAAAATGTGGTACATCTACACTATGGAGTACTACTCAGCTATTAAAAACAATTAATTTATGAAATTCTTAGGGAAATGGATGGATCTGAAGAATATCATGCTGAGTGAGGTAACCCAATCACAAAAGAACATACATGGTATGCACTCTCTGATAAGTGGTTATTAGCCCAGAAGTCTGGAATACAGGAAGAACAACCCACAAACCACAAGAAACTCAAGAAGAAGGAAGACCAAAATGTGGACATTTCATTCCTTCTTAAAAGGTAGAAGAGAATACCCAAGGAAGGAGTTGCAGAGATTAACTATGGAGCAGAGACTGAAGGAAGGACAAGCCAGCCTGATATAGCTGTCTCCTGAGAGGCATAGAAAAACATATTTTGATAGGCAATATGAAGATACAAGTGATATTTTATGTCAAGGTAATCATAAAGTGTTAATAAGACTTGGAATATTAAATGTGTTTATGTTATATGTGTAAGCAACTGACCGCACACCTAGGAATGCAGGTATGGCAGACAGATGTCAACATAGGGTATCTTTCTATACTGCTCTATAACTTAAATTTTGAGATTGCATCTTTCACTTAACTTGGAGCTAATTGGTGGACACTTTTGTCTGATCAACAACCCTCCAGGATCCTTATGTCTCTATTCCCCAATGAATTAAATATGAGCACTATTTCAAGTACTTTAAAAAAATATGTGTACCTGGGACAGGACTAAGCTCTCTGTACACAACTAGAGCTCTACTCACTAAGCCATTCATGAAGCCTTCATAATTATTTTTGAAAACAAAATATAATAGAAAT
>JADRCD010205057.1:24019-64312 GCA_019843815.1 Montemys delectorum | reverse complement strand
GTTCGCGGTGCCGGTTCGCCCAGACTAGCCGGTGCAGCGGGAAGGTGGGGCCCAGGTCGGCCATGCTGGGCCTCAACACCGCATCCCGAGCGAACGGCCCAGCCCTTCTTGGCCTGCGCCTGGCACGTCCCCTGCGCCTTCGCTCTGAGCCGCACCCCAGCTGCACCCGCCGCAGCCCCGCGGACCCCTGGTAGAAGCCGCGGCAGCAAGAGCGAAGGCGGCAGGGAGGGCGGGGCTGGGGCCTGGGGGCGGGGCTATACGGAGTTAGGGCGTGGCGTCGGGCTCCGCACCCCCTCGCCTCCCGTAGCTACGGCAACCACTGCAGGCCTGCGCGCTGGGGGCGGGCGGAGTGTGTGCGGGGTGCTGTCCAGTCTCCAGGGCAACCACACGCACCCAAGGAACAGCTGGAACCTCATTTTGAAGTGCCAGGGTCGGTGGGGGCGTTCCGGAGGGCGGGGCATAGCTGCAGCTCCACCCGTGCCCGCAGGGGGCGCCCCAGGCCCTGGGCAAATCCCTTCCTAGTGGTCAGAAAGGTGAGGGAAGGCACACAAGGGGAGTGGGAGGCTCGATGGCGCTGGGATTGGGCCCGGTCTGTTGTTCTTGCAGACCTCCGCCCACAATGTGTCCTTCCATCTGGCCCACTACTGAGTTCCGTCAGCACCGACTGGCCTTTTTATAGGCGGGTGAGATGGGAAGTCTTGACTTCATCCCTGCCAGGCGAGGCGCTGAGCTTCTGGAGATGGGCACGCATCAGCAACTCCTAATGCTGGCCAATCAAAGCCTCTTTCCCGAGGATCTGTCTGGCCTTGATGTCTGGCGATCACACCATGAGTGGGGAACCCTCCTGCAGCAAGGAATCAGGAAGAGGAATATTGGGGTTGAGGAACATAAGCTCAGCAATAACTAGGGCTTTCCTGGTTGGTAGATTGGCCATGGTGCACTACTACCACATGGGTCCATTTTGCAGAGGCTGCATTTTACTGCCAACAGGGAAGGAAGGAGAATTTCGAAACAAGGCTGGCACCTCCACCCACACAGGATCTAGGGTTCGGGCCGTCAGTCAGCTTAGTTGGGACGGCTGGTTATCTTCAGTCCTACCATGGGGTCTCTGCCGGGTGGTGAGGTGGTAAACCAGACTTTCCAAAACTGAGCCACTGGTCTGTTTCTCTTTTTTTTTAAAATTTACATTTAATTAATTAACTATACATTCATTCTTGTGTGTGGGTGCTCACGAGTGTGGAGGTCAAAAACCAACTTTTGAGAATTGGTTCTCTCCCACCCTTGAACTCAGGTTGTCAGGTTTGGCAGCAAACACCTTCATCGGATGGCTCCATCTCCCTATCTGTAAAACTTAGTGTGACAGAGAAAAGCCATCTAGCTCGAGGCTCCCTTCCTGCCCTTGGATGTCCTCATCTCTACAGCCTGATTGCCACCTTTCTCCCTTTTTCCCCGCGATCAGGTGGTTTATAGCAGTCTGGGATCTAGGCTGCCCACCTTGTGCGGTGTGGTCAGATCATCTATGATGTCTGGACTTTGGGAAGAGCTCAAGGTCCTAAGCTTCTACAGGTCCAGAGCTCTACAGTTAGGTCCTGCTGGTCTCTGCTTTCACCACACTGTTCCTCCCCCACATCTTCACCCTGGACCTGGAAGGTCTAGGACTTGCTGCAATCTTGAGCATCTCTCCACTAGCCCTTACTGCTTTTGACACTGACCCTTTTTTCCACATGCACCTCTCCTAGCTGACAGCCCGTCCACTCCCGTTCTCCCACTGCTACACTGATGTCACTTCCAGGACACTTCTGGTCTTAGGTATTCCATGCTGCCCCATTAGGTTGTCAGAAGCCAAATCCAAACGCCTTTCTCTCTTCCTTCCAGGCTAGCTGTGCTCTGGGCTATTTCACCTCTTTTTTGTTGTTTTGTCTTTTGAGACAGGGTCTCACTAAATAGCCCTGACTGTCTTGGAACTCTCTCTGTAGACCAGGCTAGCCCCAAACTCATAGATTCACCTGCCAGTGCCTCCCAAGTGCTGGGATTAAATGTGTGCTCTACAGTGCCCAGCTCTACCTTACCTCTTGACTAACAACATGGCCTCCTTCATACACTCCATGTTCTCATCCCTAAGTGTGGCCTGGCCTACTACACTGTTCCCATTTCCTCCTCTCTGGCATCTTTCACTTCTTCCTTCACAATCATCAATTACAAGAACATTTTTCCAGGACAGAAGCAATGGTTCTATCTCCCTACTTCCAGCTATTTATTTTAGAGCCAGTTCTAATGACTTCACCCTGCCCTAAAACTTGAGACATGATAGCCAACACTTGTAATCCCAGCATTTGAGAAGAGGAGGCAGGAGGGTGAGGAGTTCAAGGCCATCCTTAGCTACACAGTGAGTCTGAGGCTAACCTCTGCTAACCACCCAGAGCCAAGCAAGTTCAGCCCCCAGTCTGTTCCTAGCTCCAGGATGCAGTCACTGAGTAATCTGGGGCTGTGCTAAGTTAAGGCTGGCCTTTCAGGGCCCCAAGGCCTGGTCCCTTCCATTGTAGTTTGCCATCTTAAGATACCACAGGTGCAGCCGGGCGTGGTGGCGCACGCCTTTAATCCTAGCACTTGGGAGGCAGAGGCAGGCAGATTTCTGAGTTCGAGGCCAGCCTGGTCTACAGCGTGAGTTCCAGGACAGCCAGGGCTACACAGAGAAACCCTGTTTTGTAAAAAACAAAACAAAAAACAAACAAACAAACAAACAAAAAAAAGATATCACAAATGCTTGACCATTCCTGGTCTTAGAAGCATCTCCACTAATGACCATACTAATGCTGGAGGTCCAGCTCAAATGCCATTTCATCCAAGACCCCACAGTATCTGTCCAGAACGATCTCTGCCTCTGTGCACGCACTCCTGCACTGAGCGGGAAGGGCAGCGGTGCTTACATGTCGTCACTGGCAAAGGCCTGAAGCAAGGACCCAGGCTTGATGCTGAGGTACTCAAGCCCAGAGACCCCAGCAGAGGTTACACAGTGAGGCCACAGAGAGGTCAATGCCAGACACAGTCAAAGGCCCAAGAGATCCAGTGTGGAAGAGAAAATAGATGTGTGCTGAGAGGGAGTGGGGCTTAACATAGTGCTTGACATGCAGGGGCAACTTCCTAAGACCAATATGTTCCCAGCCATTCCAAACATGACAGCTGAGGTGGACTACAGCCATTCCTGCTTAAGCAGGAGGTGGGTAGAATAACCTACTCCTCCAGGGAGGGAAAGATGTGTTACTAAGATCCTCCCCTTTCAGGTCCCAGACTGAAGTAACTGAAAAGTGGTCACCAGGCACAAAGAGTCTGAGACAGCAAGGAGTCAGGCACCATTTTTTATAAAAACGCATAGTCTCATTTTCCACTCTTTAAAATCACATTCAAAAATCGGCAAAGAAACGCCCCAGGAGTGTGTAGACAAGAGGGGAGGGTGTGCCCACCCAGCCCCAGGGGGAGAGGGCGCGACACCACACACAGCTGCGCGACTGGCACGAGGGGGCATGCGGTGGGCGAGGTGGCACCTTTGGGCGGTAGCCACTGACATGACATGGGCAAGGGGGCTGGACAGTGTGGGTGGGGGCACACTGACCAGCCAGGACAGGGAGGGCCGGCCCCAGCTGGGTTCCTATGCTGTGCCACCCACCTGCCCAGGCTGTCCCACTGTGGTCCTGGGCAGGTGAGCCTCACCCAGCCCAGGGTTAGGGATCTAGGTTCAGGCTAGGCCAGTGTGGCCCAATCCACAATTGCCTTTTCTATGCTCCTGAGTCCAGGCACGCAACGGGAAGAAGAGGGGACTTGCAGGGAGGCCAGCAGCAGCCACTGCCAATGGCAGCCTCCTGATGAGGCAGTGGAAACACACAGGCTTTTCCTGAACAAGGACCCAGAAGCCCATCACTGTGGGAGACCTCCAAGTCTGAGGAGATGAGGGCCTTCTCTCACCAGTGGCAAGAGGGCAGGACAGCAGGGGTCTGTCCCTCTGTGGCATGGGAGTTGTGATAAAAGTTCAAGTAGTACTCCTGTGTTGCACCTTCCTAGGGTAGAGTGCTGGGCCACAGGCGAGCACAGCCCACAGAGCCTGAAGTGACACACCCACTGAGTGTGGCTTCACCCCACGGAGGGGCAAGAGGGCTGCTGAGGGTTGCTCCTCTTCCTTGTAGGAAGATACTGGGAGCAAGGACTCTAGGGGATGGGGGTGGGGACAGGGCAGGAGTGCTAGACAGTGGCTGGGTTGGTGGCAGCAGGAGCTGAGGCAAGCAGGCCCCTCCCTGGGGGCTGGGCCAGGCTGGGGCCACAGGAAATCACAATAGTTACAAAATAAAACCTTTTCCGCTTTGCAGGAAAACAAATAATAAAAATTCAACAAAATAAATTAGAGGTTTATAAAAGGCGGGTGGGCAGGCAGGTAGCAGATGGGTGGATCAGAGGCCGTTGGCACTGCCACGCTGGATCAGCGGCACCTTGCTCAGCTCCACCACAGGTGAGCGTGGCTTGTTCTTCATCTTGGGCACTCGCTGCACCAGCTGCTGGGCCTCACGGTAGGCATCTCGCAGCTCTTTTTTCCATTGCACCAGCTCAGGATCACTCTGTACACATCCAGGCTCTGTCAGCCTCTTTAGGCCAGGTACCCACCCACCCATCCGTACCCTAACCTCACCCCAGTCATCCCCACTCACATCACACTGCAGGACAAACTGCTTGCCACCTCGGATCTTAAGCAGGAGACACTTGCGTTCCTTGATCTGTGTCTCTTCCACCGACTGGATCTCTTCCATGGTCAGGAGGCTCTGCTGCAGGGTGGGAAGACAGAGCAGGCTGTAAAGGAAGGCCCTGGGACCTACCCTGTGCCCACACCACGTGTCCTACCAGAACCTTTTCTTACCGGAGCCTCGCCTTCACCCCTCCATTCAAGCCGGTTGGGGAATAGGTAGAAGTACCGCCGCTGCCACTGGGTCAGGAAGGGGTTGCCCATCTTGGACATGTAACCATGCATGATGCAATCCTTACCCAGCGCATAGTCTGCACAAGAGGTAGGACACAGGCTCAGCACCCCACCCTCACCCAGCCACTGTCTGTGGGCAGTCTTTTAGCAGAACCTGCTTCTCATTTCTGCCATGTGAAACAGGTCTAGCTTCCCCCATGGTCATAGTCCTCACCCTCCTCGTGGCCCAGCTGTTTGTTTTTGGCCTTCTTCCGTGCCTCCAGCCGGTCTGTCTCAGCATTGATGGTATCAAAGACAGTCTCTGCTACCTCCTGCTGCCACCGCTCGGAGATGGTGAGAGGGAAGTTGCGGTACAGTTCCTGGTCACTGTCCAGTAACTTCACCAGGTGGACATGGCAGGGATACATGGATAGACAAAGGGTGCCAGGACATTATCAGCCACAGGCCTGTGTAGGGCCCTAAGTTAGGGATGGTCTCATGTAACCACCATCCCCAGAGGGCTGGGAGATGAGGAAGTATGGCCCACAGTGTCTCACAGGGGCAGAGGAGGGGCCAGGGCCGCGTCCAAGCCAGGCTAGGCTCAGGGGTCAGAGCCAAACACGGTGCAGTACCTTGATTCCTTTTGTGTCCTCCTCATCAAAGGAGCCAATGTCAAAAGCGTCAGCTGCGTTCACCTCCCCACGTGGGGGGATCAATGGAGGAGGGTACTGCACAGAGCAGGGGTTGGACATCAGCATGGGTGAGGGGCCATGGGTCCCATCCTACCCCTGGGTAGACTTTTACCTTCTGTAAGAAGACCATCTGCCAGTCCAGGGAACGGAAGAAGGGGCTTTCTTTTACCTCCTGAGCCCTGTGGAGACAGACCTGTCACCTGGGCTCTGCACCACCCAAGTTGAGCTACGTCTAAACTGTGGGGTCATTAGCTTAGATTTGACTTCTGACTCAGCCACCTTTTGGCTTTGTGACCTTAAGCAAGTTCCATTACTCTCAGCCAGTTTGCTCATCTCTAAATGTGAGAAGCAGCTCTCACATCTTGGAGGTGATGTGAGTTTTAATACTACTTTGTCTGGTAATTAACAGATATCCCAGTAGACCTACAAAGTTGCTATTAAGCTGGGTGTGGTGGTACACGCCTTTAATCAGAAGCAGAAATGTTCAAGGCCAGCCTCAGCTACAGAGTAAGGCTAACCTGGCTTACATGAGACTTTGTCTCAAAAACTAGCCCCCTCTTCCACCTCATGAAAAAAGGTCTTTGCTACAAAGATTTTTTTCTGGACCCTTTGAAAGCTGATCTTCAGTTGGTTCCAACTGTGACACACCCAGCCAACCCTGCCACCTTGAGGACAGAGGGCCATGACCTCCCTTGTGAGCTCCATGGAGGGGTTCAAATGATGGGACACAAGCTGCCCACAGCAGAATGAATATGGTCACATGGTGGAGAGGCCAGGATACTCACCCACGACCCAGACAGCCTAGTCTCCGATTGACATCCCTCTGCAGCAAACCTTCCAGCAGGGATCGGAGTTCAGGGGAGAAGGAGTCAGGCAGCTCAACAGCCTTTCAGGACAAAGAGAAGGAGGATGTCAACAGAAGCCAGGAAGAGAGAGCCCTTGGCTCCAGGGGAGGGTTAGAGGCCAGCAGCAAGAGATGAGGCCCAGCTCCTACTGTCCCCAGCAAGTGTGAACTCTGACAGCACAAGCAAGGCAAGAGGCTACAGGGCAGGCAGCCCGTCCCTCGGGGACAGAAAAGAGACTGCTGACTAGAGAGGACCAGGAGCTTATGCTTCTAGCACCACGTGGGCCTTCACTGCTACCCTTACACTTACCATTGTCAATGTCATGCGGTCAATCTCATGCTTGTCTTTGGTCTTATGCTGCCGGAAGGGGCTGTGTCTGGACAAGAGTCAAAGACCAATGTCAAAGAGTAAGAATGGGAAAAGTGAGGTAGACTGATGGACAAGGGTAGTGAGAGCTGAGGGAGGCTCCACCTTTAACACCCAGGCCATACAGTGCTCTCCTCCCCGCTTCCTATCTGGATTGGCCATCTGGGCTAGCCTACTCACCCCCGCAACAACTTGAAGAGCATGCAGCCCAGGGAGAACCAGTCCGCACTGCTGTCATAGGCCACACCCTTCTGTAGGACTTCAGGGGCCATGTACCCGTGTGTGCCCCTATGGGAGCACAAGCTATAAGTGAAGTGGAGGAGGGTTGGAAATGGAGGAAATGGCTAGGCACTTACACACTGGCATGAGGCTTTTTCTTGGAGAAGTCACAGGCTAGGCCCAGGTCTGAGATTCTCACGTGGCCATGCTCATCCAGGAGAATGTTGGCTGGCTGTGAAGGAAGCCCAGAGAGCTGCTGAGCCAGGAAGAGGCCAACTTGGGCCCTAACTGGAGGGAACTATAGGTTTTTGGGACAAGGCCCCAGGTAGGACCCCCTCTGACCCCCTCTACCCCATCACAACTAAACTCAGAAAGAGGCTCAGGCAGGAAGGGGAGGAGGGTAAGGCAGGGAGATAAGCTGGCCTTGTTGCAGGCCTAGAGGGAGAGATGGGTGGCAGCAGCCCCTCACCTTGAGATCCCTGTAGACTACAAAGCGATTGTGCATGTGTTCGAGGCCCAGGATGATCTCAGCTGCGTAGAAGCGCATGTCGGCTTCAGAGAAGACTCCGTGCTGAGACAGGTGGTAGTGCAGGTCCCCACCTGAGGGGTAGCCCCCCAGGTGAGATTCAGCTTCCTGCCCAGGTCCAGTCCTAGGTCCACCCCCTAGGGCTGGTCCTGAGCTCACCGTTCATGAGATCCAGGATGAAACTGAGCTTGTCTGGTGTGTGGAATGCATATGACATGCACACGATGAAGGGGCAGTCCTAGGAGGGAGGGGAAGGTGAGCAAAGGCTGGCTGAGGCTTGGGTCAGAGGTCATGATGGAGGCCCGCTTGGCTACCCAACTCACCCCAGTGCTGACGAGGGAAAGCATGATCCGCTCGTTCAGAGCCAGGGTCTCTCCCTGCTTCATCTTGATGCGTTTCTTGTCCAGACACTTCATGGCGTACCTATGATGGAGGAGTAGGTCAGCCGTGTCAGCATACCCTGCAGGGCGGAGCCCCAGGCTGCAGTCCAGATGCAAGACAAACCATGGGACACAACCAGTGCTTCAGAGAGGGCAGAAGGCACTGGCAAGTTAGTCTGTGAGGAGCCTGAGGGAGACAGGATAGCCAAAGCAAAATAGGAAGGAGGGGACAGTGGCAGGAGTCACTCGTAGGCACAGATTCAGGGATGGCAAGCTTGGGACACTGATCCCCATAACAGCTCTTCTTTAGAAGGTCCCAGTCCCTCAGGATACCTCTAGAAGCCTGACTCCTCCCTCGGGCACCCCACCCAGTGCCAGCTAATCAGGGTGCTCACATCTTGCCTGTGTCTGCTTTCCGGCACCCATAGACCTCACCGAAGCCCCCACGCCCGATGATTCGATGCACACTGAAGTCATTCATGGTCAGCTGCAGAGTGGCAACAGCCAGAGTCACTCCAAGCCTCCTTGGCCCCGCAGCAGAGACATTTGGGCAGCAGGGACAGGCCCTGATACCAGGGTCTCCTACTCCTGTGATCTGGACACACACTTACCTTTCTCCAGCCTCTCCTACTGGGATCTCAGCACTGGCTATCCTCCCCCAAGAGCCACCACTGTGGGGCTGATGGCAAGGCCCTGGCCACTGCATTTCCCCAAGGTCCCCTGGCCCGCCAGCTCCCTGAACCACTCACATGGATGTTGAGCTCTACATTCTTCCACTGGCAGAACCGTGTGAACTTGTCACTGGGAAAGAAGGAGAATACACACTCGAGCAAGCATCAAGGCATTGAGAGGTCATCAGAGTCTATTCTACCCACTGCCCTTCCAGGGTCCTGACACATGGACATAGAGACACCCTGAGCCTATGGTTAGCCCAGGCCAACAAGCCTCAACAGCCTGAACCATGTTGTCCAGCTGGGATCAGAGAGATGGTCTCCAGTCAGACCTCCATAGGGTACAACAGCTGCTGCTCACATTCCCAGTGATGTCACTTTCTCAGCCCCTACTGCCCATGGCTGGGTGGCTGTGACTGAAAAAGCTGCCCCTAGCATTCTGCCTAGATGCTGAAGGTTCACACCACAGAGGGAAGTGTGTACTTCAGGTCCAGCCCTGCCTGGACCCTGACACTCCATAGCACAAGGAGACACAGGGTGAAAGAAGAGGACATTGGATCTATGTGACCTCTCAAGAGTCCCTGTAATGGGACAGAGACAAACCCCACACCTGGCCACTCAGAGCCAGAGCAGGCTGCCTGTCTGAAGACCACTTATCTTGCTTCTCCTCCTTACCTCTCAATGAACTTCTGGAACACATCCCCTCGGAGGTTCTGACAAATCTCCTCAATGTATGGCTGTGGGAAGAGAGCTGGGAATTGGTGACCCAGGTTCTGCATCCAACCCCAGGCTCCAGGGCCCCAGCTGTCTTAAGGCAGGAGGGCCTGATCTGGGCTGGATGGGAGCAAGAGGAGAAGCAGGGAGCAAGAGGAGAAGCACCCAGCACGAACCTGGAAGAGATCTGGAGGCACCTGCTTCTTCACCAGGTGGCCCTGGACATGCTCCGTAGCATTCTTTGAAAAGGGCTGGAGAGGACAGAGGCGGCTATGAATCCTATACAAGGCCCTTTTTCCCCTTATAACTCCACGTTGCTGGGGGTCAACACATGAGTTCACACCCCAGGACAGCTGAACAGGACACTCACATGTGAGCAGGCCAGCAGTTCTTTCATGATGTAGGAGTCAAAGATCTCTCGGCTGCGGACCACACGTTCCTCCTCTGTCTCCAGCTTCTCATATTTCTTGATCTGGTAGAAGGAACACCTATAGATGATGGTCTGTGGCCAAGGCACGAAGCTAGATGCCAGGGGCCTCAGATACAGCAAGGTGCTTAAGCACCTTTACCTCAGTAGATCTTGCCCACCTTACCTCTTCATAGAACTCCACCAAGGGCTTGGCCTCTTCCAGATGGTTCAGGCAGAAGTCCCGGAAAAGCAGGTACCCTGAAAGCAACCAAGTCTGGTTTACATTGAGCCATGCACACCCTCCTCTTAGGGGCCTTCTCATCACTATGTGTGGAGTGAGCTTGGGGATTTGTGAACAAAACTAGCCAAGGCAGTAGCAGAGATGGTCTGTACTGCAGGAAGGATGTAGGCAATGTGGCCACTTAGGCTGCCACCGGCCTGCAGGTCCCACATTCCAGGTTAGAGTGCTTGTACTGCTGCCCCATCCCCAGAGTCTGCCTCTGCAGATGATGACCAGAAAATGTTGGCACTGAGGCGAGGTATGGAGGAGAGTGTGGCTGGCTCTGGCATGGAGCTCAGGGCAGTGCCATGTTCTGACCCCATGTGTGCTCAGGACACTCTCTGCTATAGGCAGTGGGAAGGTTCTCGGTGGACACAGCAGGATGGACAGGTCAGGCTGAAACAGGAGGGAGACTGCACCCAAGACAGAGTGCAACCTCTCCTTCACATCTAGATGATTTTCACAGTATCTCTGATCAAAAAGGCAAGTCCAGTTGGGAAAACTGAGGCTCAGGGACACTTGTCATAAGAACGCAGGGCTCCTCAATCCACAGGAGCATCCCTTGAAAAGCCAGGCCAAGGCTGGAGGTCTCAGAGCAGCTTCCAGATGGCAAAGCTGAGACCTCTAGTCTAGCAGAAATGCCCGAGGGTTTTGTTCTTGTTTTGTTTTGGAGACAGGGTTTCTCTGTGCAGGCAGCCCTGGCTGTCCTGCAACTTAGACCAGGCTGGCCTCGAACTTGGAGATCTGCCTGGCCTGCCTCTATCTCCCAAGTGCTAGACTAAAGGCCTGCGATGCCACTGCCCTGCTAGGTGCTTGAGCTATGCACTGTGGCTTTCGATGCTCTTAGGAGCACTGATGGCCAAGTGTTATTAATGGCCTCTAGTCAGCTTTCTCTGCTAACGCTTAAAGCCATCAATTCTTCTAAGGTCAGTCTGGTGGAACCTTCCAGTGACTTGTGAACAAAATTTGTGGAAAGAGGTTTGGGATTACAAAGCCCTCTTACTGACATCACTGACTTGGGTCCATCCTGTCTGCCGTGGGCCATTGGGCTCAAGGTCCCATTTCTTAGATTTGAAGAATATGAGGCTCAGAGAGGAGAGGCAACTGCCCAAAGGCAGATAGTACAGACCTGTACCCCCAGGCTGTGTTCTTTCTGGCCTACTGCTGAACTAAGGCTGACTTCCAATGCCTGATCCTTCCAGAACACCTTCAGTTCCATACTGAGATCCCATCCTGAGGAAGCCCAAACCTGAGGCCCTGTATGACTACAGTGGCTTCTTGGGATATCACCCCCAGCTTTCCCTTTAGGCTGAGCATTAGAGTGCACAGCATAATATTTCTAAGACAACCCAAATTTACTCCCCAACACACACACCAGAGGAAGAAGGATGGAGGGGCCAGCTCCAAGGCAGGTTGCTCACTTAGGGCCTGGGGGGTGTGAGGGGTGGAGGCGGGGTCAACCACAGCTCCACAGGCACCACAGGAAGGGCCCCGCCTCTTCCTGTCAGTTCTACCAACGGCCCAAAGCAGCTGTGGCTGCGCCAAGGGGAAGCTGCAACTCTCAAAAACAAAAACCCCAAAGGAGGAACTTCCCTGGCGCCTGGGGAAGACTGATGGGTCCCCACCCCCACCACAGGACTCCCTGGGCAGAAGCCAGGGGCTGAGAGGCACAAAGGGTCACCATTCTTTACTGGAGGGGGAGCCTAAGTAGTGGGAAACTTCTGGGGCAGGGGCACAAGGCACAAGCAGAATGACAGGAAGCTGACCCTGGAGTCCGTTGGAGAGACCTCAGGCTGGGAGAGGTGCCTGCACTTACCTAACTTCTGTGAGAAGATCTTTTCAAAGGTCACTTCTCCTCGATCCTCTAGATACTTCTGCATGACACTGCGGATGCTGTAAGCCAAGGAGTGCAGTGAGCAGGGGTCCACAGAGACCTTGGGCCAGCAGCCTGGATCAAGGCACTCATTTTCTAAAACAAACTTATTAGTTTGTGTATGTGTGAGTGTGTGCACAAGCCAGTGTGTAGAGGTCAGAGCACAACTCATGGGAGTTGGTTCTCTCCTTCAAATTGAGTCCCAGAGATCAAACTTAGGTTGTCAGGCTTAGCAGTTTTACTCCTTTACCCACTGAGCCATCTCTCCTAGCTCTTTTTAAAATAAAAAATAAAAAAAGATAGGACTTCATATGTCTGGTGGTGCACACCTTTAATCCCAGCAGAGGCAGGTGCATCTCTGAGTTCGAGGCCAGCCTGGTCTACAGAGTGAGTTCCAGGACAGCCAGGGATACACAGAGAAATCCTGTCTGGAAACAAGCAAGCAAGCAAGCAAGCAAACAAACAAACAATGCTAGAATGATGCACTATAGCCCAGGCTAGACCCATAGCAGCCCTCCTGCTTCAGCCTCTCCAGTGTTGGGATTATAGACGAGAGCCACCATGCCTGTTTTGAATGGAACCACTCTTTAACTCAGTGTAACCACGTCCTCCAGGGGACTCCCAGCCCTCAGCTAGCCTGGTCACTCATTCTGTCCACAGGTTACTTCAGAGGAATCCAAGGTTACGATGGCCAGCAGATCCCATCTGTGCCTACTGTTTGCAGAGGTGTGTGTCACACACTGCCACTCGTTGACTCTGGAAAGCCCAGGACTTGTCCACTGGTTGGATAACGGACAAAACAGAATGTGGCCGTGTTGTGGTCTGGCAACAGAAGGAACGAAACCCTGAGAGTTGGCAAGTTCAGGACCAGGACCAGGTAATGAACAGTGGCCTCAGAGCACTCAGATCTATATGAACCCATCCACATGACTCCATGACAGGTTCACTGACAGAAAATTAGGTTTGTGGGTACTAGAGACTTGGGGGAAACTGCCAAAGGGGTCATGGATTTTTTTTGTTGTTTGCTTGGTTAGTTTGTGTGTGCAGGTCAGAGGACAACATTTGGGAATTAGTTCTCTCTTCCAGAACGTGGGTCCCAAGGGTTAAACTTGGGCTGTAAAACTTGGTGTCTTTTGTTTGTTTGTTTCTATGTTTTAGCACAGGGGTAGGGTTCCCTAGGGAGGACAGGGTGCTCCAGTATGAAGGCTGAATAATAAAGTGAACACATACAGAAACCACTGAATTCTGTCTTTACTTTTTGGTTTTGTCTTGGAGAGACAGGGTTTTGCTGTTGTAGTTGAGGATGGCCTCAAACATGTAGCAATCCTTCAGAGTGCTGGGGTTACAAGCCTATGTTACCATAGATTTGAATTGTATTCCTTAACAAGTTTATATTGTATTTCATCTTCATCCCAGCACTGTAACCCAGGTATATCAGGGACTCAAGGCCAGCCTGGGTTACATGAGACCCTGTATCAAAAAAACAAAAGTTCAAGCCTCAGTTTGTGTGTCCCTAGCATTTGGATAAAAACATGTCCCCTGCCTAGACCTCCTGGTAAGACCGTAGCAGAAAACCTGGTCACCAAAGTTCTTGAGACAGTCTCCACAACTACCACCTTGTTTATTCATTGCAACACTGTGCACGGCCTGGGGAAATCTCACTGAGCTACATTCCAGACTTTAGAGGCCTCCTTGTCTCCACCCTCCTCTTCTGGGCCACTTGCATCCTAGACCTGCCAACCTGCCCCAACAGCCAGTTCTGGTCACATTTGGTCACATTTGGTCACATGTGGTCACATTTGGCCCCACTAGCCTGGTCTCTTCAGAGAATACACAGCTGCCCAACTGAGGGCACCAGAAGCCAGGGGGTGTGCTAGGCCAAGTCCTGAGAACACGTGGAACCCCAGCAGGTCTCTGCCCAGGAAACTGAGGCTCCACACCACAGTCCAGCTTTCTGTGCCTGCCTCTGCTTTCCTTAGAATGCCTAGCGGGTTAAGCATCGGCTAGCCTGGTCACTCAGGCTAGAGTCAGGCACCGTTCATGGCATGAGACCCATGCCTACTTCTAGGCAGGTCTTTCTCTGGCACAGGCCCCTGGAATGTGTTATCAGTGGGTGCTGAAGCTTTGGGGGCCAGTGGCCCGATCAGCCCTGGGTGGTTGGTTGCTGCTGTGTGGAAATGTGGACCTTTGCTGGCTTTCTGAAGTGCAAACAGGATGTCACCAGGTGGTGAACCCCAGGGCAAAGGGCTGGGGGTATTAAGGAAACACTGGCCCAGCAACAAGAGGCCTACAAGACAGAGAAGGCAGAGCAAAACTGAATGGAGGGAGGACAGGGATAGGGAGCTAGGAGATTTTAAAGCCAGAGTGTAACCTCGAGGTATGTGTGGCCCTTAGGAGGCTGGATGTTAGACCGAGCAGAGACCTCATGGGGTCACTATGTGAAAAAGTCCAGGTAGACACTGCTAAGGTGAGAAGGAAGTGGGGCTGGGGAGGTGAGCTGGGCTGTGTGTACAGGAAGGGTGTCTGCCAGCCCTACTTTACACTCTGAGCTTCCAAGTTTTTGGAAAGATGACAGCTCCGGTCAAAAGTAAAACTGGGGAAAGTGGTGCCAGGGCACCCGCCTCCAGGCCCAGCCCTTCCAGGATCGAGCTTTGTTGGCCTTCCTTAAGAAAGGCCTCTCAAGATAGTGAAGCATGCTGAGTTGCCCAGGGCCCAATCCTGAAACTGAGACCCTCTCACCTAGCGGCTGGGAGACACCACAGGTCCCCCAAAAGCTATCTCTGACAGGAAGTGGGGCTCTGATGACCTGGCCAGGCCTCAGTGACGCTGGGCTTCCAGCCTGCAACTCCTACCAAACTCAGGCTCTCCGTACTGTTGCCTCAGAGCTGTTCCCTCTGGGACGGCAAGACCATCCTCTGGTAACTAACAGAACCACTAAGGTTATATGTGCCCTCGATCTACAGTGGGCCAGCTTCTCCTAGGGACCACCCACCATCAACATGCTTCCCTGTTTTCAGAAGATTCAGAGGGACCTGGGGAAGGACAGACTAGACTTCACAGACACGCATGAACAACAGGAACTCGGAGAAAAGCTGTTAGTCTGAGAGAGAGTCCAGCTGGGTGGTCTATATCTAAAATCCAAGCACTCAGGAGGCTGAGGCAGGAGGTTTTCTCAAAGTTCCTATGTCAAACAAAACTGAAATAACAAAATAAATCAGACACCACCCATGCTCTGCCTGTAGAGGGCAACCTGGCCAGGCAGCCCTCCACATAGGAGGCTGACCTCTCAGAGGGCACAGAGACATGAAGCTCAGGAACCTGCACAGCCAGGTTCTCATCTGGATCTCATCTGGCAGATAGCCCAGGAGGAGGAGACTGTCACCATCCCCCAAGTCTTGGTCCTGGGTGCTCTGCTCGTCACCTAATCTTTACATTCTGGAACATTTTGGTCCACAGACAGGATATGAAGCAGTAAAGTGATGGTAGAGGTGGGGAGGGGTAGGGAGGGGGGAGGTCAGCTTGTCAGTTCCCCATGCAGTGGGGAGTCAGACAGATAGGCTCAGGCAGAGTCAGGTAGAATGTATGGACAGAAAGATGCAGACAACAGGCAAAGACCCCAGCTGTTAGGGAGATCTCACCAGAAGCAGGCCAAGGCACTGGGAATGGGGCCTGGGTACCATGAGGATACCCTCCTAACCCTACACTGGCTTCCTGAGAACTGACAAAACATGTTATCTTGGCTGAAAGCATGCCCACACAGGGTCGGGAGACATGGCCTAGAGCAGCTGAGATATGGGTGTACAAGGGTGCCTAACAGAGACAGTGCTTGGTAAAAGACTCTGCCATAAACAGAAGGGACCCAACAACTCAGGGCTTTCTGCTTTTTCACCTGAGCCTGGGACCCAACAGGAAGTAGGACCTCAGGCTAGAGACTGTTCCTCCCATGAAGGGCTACACCTAGGCATAGCTATATCGTTTATCCAGCCCACAGCATCTCATTTTTTTTTTTCCTTAAAAGAAAAAAAGTCAGCCTGGCAGTGGTGGCGCACGCCTTTAATCCCAGCACTTGGGAGGCAGAGGCAGGCGGATTTCTGAGTTTGAAGCCAGCCTGGTCTACAGAGTGAGTTCCAGGACAGCCAGGGCTACACAGAGAAACCCTGTCTTGAGAAAAAAAAAAAAGTCTTTTTAAAATAAAATAAATACTACCCCAAACCAAACATAAGGTCAGCCTTGAGCAGAGCCCTTGAACAGAAGACCCTCCAGCACGGCCATTTTAGGGTTTCCAGTCTATCCTCACGGAGTCAGAGGCTGTGGAAGCTGGCAGATTAGAAAAGGTGTCAATGGACAAAACTCTTGGCCAGGAAGCAAGTGCAGGCTTGCATGGGAGGCAGCAGCAGTCTCCTGGATGGGTCCCCGATGCTGGCAGTGCCTGGACATGTGACATGCTCTGAGTGGCACCTCTATCCCCACCTAAGCTGATGACCCACATCCATCCAGGGGTACATGCTTCTCAAGTTCCCACTTAGGAAGCTGAGGCCAACACATCATAAGTTTCAGTTGGTCTGAGCTACAGAGCAGAGGGCAGTTAAGACTACCGTCACTGTGTGTGGGACAGCCCTTGTGCCTTAGCAGCTGGACGGGTGCCCTGAGCAGGTTTCAAACAGGTCTTCCCAGATCCCCTAGGATGTCATCACAAACCGTTTCTTTACTCTTTTGGCATATGTACATATATATGCTCACATGAATTTTGGCCCATGTGCATGCAGATGCACATACATGTGCTCATGCTTATAGAAGACAGAGGTTGTCGTCAGATGTCTCCCTTAGTAAGTATCCACATCATATACCATGGCAGAGACTTTTATAGAACCCAGAGCTGAGCTACCCAGCTAGCCCAAGGGACCCCACATCTCTGCTGTTCAAGTTCTGGAATTACAGGGAAGCCATAAGCCGGCCTGGCCCTTATGTAGGTGCCAGGGTCCAAACTCTAGACCTCATGTGTATACAGCAAACTATTCTATCCACTGAGCCATCTCTCCAGCCCTATTTTAGTTTTCTAACATAAGGTCTTGCTATGTAGCCCAGGCTGCCCTTAAACTAGCCATCTTCCTGCCTCAGCCTCCAGAGAGCTAGAGTATGCCACCATGCTCACTCAGCTAAGTTAGACTTCAGTGCTGGTTTCCTCTTTTGCAAAACAAGAGTGTCAAGGAAATGCAACTGCTACTTCTGTACTGCATATTAGAAAGCTTGAAAGGTTTAAAGGGGAGGGGTGCTCTTGGGGTGCCAGGTTTTCTGTGCCACTATTAGCCTGTGTTTTTCTTCTTAGACATTGAGACATGGTTGCCCTAAGCTTTATTGTCGGGCACTCCACAACTCCTAACTGCCTACATTAGAACACAATTCTATGCTATCCTAACCAGCCCACACTTGTTCTGGACTCAAAGGAAGGGGCTATGGCCAGGCGGTCACATAGAGGCAGAGCAGTGGCCAGAGCCAGGCCCATTGGCAGGAGATGAACCAAACAGAGTGGCTGCCATTCCTCTGGCCCAGACAGCAGCTTTAAGTACTCTCATGACTCCACCCTGGAGAAAGATACCTGTTCTGCCAAAGAACTGAGGGCATGTAGGCACTAACATGCTCCGTGCCAGGGTGACCCACCCCACCCCCATTCCTAGCTTCCTAGTACCTCTAACAGCTAGGGTGCTTACAGAGTTTGGGGAGCAGGCCTGGCCTGACTTCAGGAGTAGGAAGAGGGAACTTCCTCTCTCTTCGCAGTGACTGAGGTGAGAGGACAGCAGGTGGGGAGGGAATGGCGTCTAAAGAGAACTTCTTGGAAGAAAGGTACCACGTGCTTCAGTATGAGAGCAAGACCCACACTCTGACATAGTGGCCTAGTATGTCAGGCATGCCCTCACAGATGGCTCCCACGCATGGTCAAGGGAGCTCAGCTGTATGGACTGGGAGGGCCTGCAGGAAGGAGTCTGAGGCAAACACGCCCATTTTGATAGTAAGGAGGCAGAAGTGGAAGAATCCACAAGGCTATTGGTCTGGAGGCCCACAGTAAGCCTGTGACAGAGTAAACATCCAAATTGGCTTTGAGTAATGTCTCAGCAGGGGATGGGAGGGGAGGGCCTCAGAAGACCAGAGCAGTATCCAGTTTTTCCCAGCTCACAGGGGCATTAGAACATGGCCATATACCTCCCAGGAGCCCACTAAGCTGGAAGGAATAGTCCTGGCAGGTACAGAGTTCTGGTGTTTGTGTGATGGTGACATTGATGCTGTGGTACCCTAAGAAGCTGGTACAGGGGCTACAGGTCTCCAGGCTGGTGTGTCTCAGATGGCCACATTGGGAGCTGCCACACTCTGGGAGGGAACAGCTAACAAGCTGTGGCTGTGGCGGAGGTATTCCCTGGTGGCATTTCCAGGAACCTGGCACAAAGGTGGCAACAGCAGGAAGAAGTCCCCTGGGGCCTCTTACTAATATTTCTCAATGAGGCTGGGCAGTGGTGGCACATGCTTTTAATCCCAGAATTTGGGAGGCAGAGGCAGGTGGATTTCTGAGTTCGAGGCCAGCCTGGTCTACAGAGTGAGTTCCAGGACAGCCAGGGCTACACAGAGAAATCCTGTCTTGAAAAACAAAAACAAACAAATTCTCAATGACTCTTCCTGGGGCTTAACAATTTTCTCAGAGCTCAGGGACGGGGGCACTACCAGAGGGGAAAGACCAACTGTAACCACCATGCCCACGGAACCCAACGAAGGACAACACTGGTTGACATAGAGCCCATGATCAATGTCCAGCAAGCCCCAGACCTCCAGGTTCTCTTGCAGGATGTTCAGGAAGAGACACTTGAGGCATCACAAACAAGATATAAACAGGCACCCTGCACCTTACTGCCTACAAGGACATCAGGAGTTGACATCCTGTGCATTGAGAACACCATTCTAGGGGTCCTTGTTCAGCAATCACTGGTAGGGGTTGTCCCCTATTCCAATTCTGGGGCAGCCTCCACCCTCAGGGAAGTGACCCCCGCTTGATCACCAGACACCCACGTCTGCATCACCAGGGCCGCCCTTTTCAGTAAGCAGTGATGCGAGGCAAGATGTCGCTATAGAAAAATGCTGCTGCCAAATGCCTTACTTTTGGGATCTCATCTGAAGTGGGCCTGAAATACCCTAAGTGTAACTATCTAGAAGAAGAAATGGTCTTAGGAGCCAGTGGGGAGCAGGGAAGGGGCGCAGAGAGCAACAGCAGGTATGATGGAGGCTGTACACTCCTCAAAAACCATCACATGCTCCTGGCTCCTGCTGTTTATTCCTTAATATCCCGAGAATAGCAGCCATGTGCAGACAGCTGGAACTCCCTGGGGCCCCTAGGGCTCTCAGCTTCCTACACAGCAACCTGGGCACAAGGAGAAGCTGCTGCAGAGTATGTGCCTGCACTTGACGTCACCCAGGATTTACTACTAGCATGGACTGTGCATTAATAGGACACATCATTCCCAGGCTGACAGAGCCCAGATTCCTGTGCACGGATCCTGACCCATGCTATGCTCCCTTCAAATCCATTTACTGAGTGCACAGTGGAGAAACAAGCAGAGCTGAGCAACTTAATAGCAAATCCATGAGAGCCTCACTCAGGAGAGGAGGACAGATGGGAAAAGGCATCTCAGAGAGCCATTCCCAGGGAGCAGTAGCAGCCTCAAAGCCCCACAGGGATAGACTACAGAAAAGATAATCTGGTTTTCAGGGGCAGGAGGGGGTGGGTCGCTGCTACTGGAGTGGAATGTTCTGGTAAGGGGGTAAAGGCTGGCAACCGCAGGCTTTCTGCTAGTGATGGAGAAGTGGAGGGAGGAAGAAGAGCAAAAGCCTTCTCAGCTCTCCTTCCCCCACCAATCTAGGCAGGAAGTCCTGGCTGTAATGAGTTAACAGGAACGAAGAAGCAGAGAAGGAAGAGTAGCAGAGTCTGGGGAGAACAAGCACGGGGCGGGCGGACAGGCAGCATCGGAGGAAGCCCGTGGTGGGGGAGGGACCAGGAAATAGCCCAGAGAACCAGAAGGCTGCAAGAGGCACCCAGCTCCCACATGCTGCTGCTGGGGCTGCCACTGTCACTGGGGAGAGCAGGGACATCTCCTGGGACCGCCCAGCAGGGCTCCTCACCCAGGAGCCCTGAGATTAATTACACAGGGCCTCAGTGGTCATATTAAGCAAATGATGATAATTATAAGACTGCAGCAGCTGCTGGAAAGGAGACAACAGCTTCTGTAGGGCGAGGACCAGACCTCAGTCCCACAGCCCTGGGAGGTCACTGTCGAGGGACCAGCCCCCTTGTTTTACTGAAGCAGATAAACTGAGGCAGGTCCAGTGAGAATAAGTGTGCCTAGATCCAGTGTGAGCCAGCATTGCAGGAGTAGGAAGCTAGGACCCCTGTGTTCTATCGATACAGCACCCCCTCCTGAGAGAAGGCTGGGATGAGTCTGCTTCCCCAGATCCTCTAGGTGGCAGAAGGAAGGGGAGATCCTTCTGCCAAGTTACAGTGGCACTATGCCCAACAGTTCCCAGTCCCCAGCCCTGGGAAATAAGAGCTGTGATACCAGCCAAGCTCAGCCAAGCCACAAGCCTGGGCACCAGCCACAGAGAGGCTGCCAAGATGGCCTACCCCAAAGTGGGAACAACTCCCATTGGCATACTGGCACAGGAACGAACCCCATTGCTTCTTTACCTGAGCCTAGCTTCAGGGTGGGGAAGCAGGACCCTGTACCTGACGGAGACCCTGGCATGGAGCTGTCCTCCTACCTATGCATTCGATTTGTCAAGGGTGGCCTGTTTGTTTCAGCAAATGGCAAAAGGGTTGGGTCTTGTATACCGTGACAGCTGATGATACCAGAAACAGCCCTGCTACTTTCAGGCCACCACCCCAGACCCACAGCTCCCACGACAAGTGGTTTCAGCCATCCCATCCCACAAACCAATTCTATGGGAGTGAGAGGAAGAGACAAAGCACAGGCAGGAAGAGTACTGTGGTCAGGACTCCAAAGATCTGTGATCCAATCCCAGATCCTCTGTGCGACAAGCCTCAAAGCCTCAGTTAGTAAATGAAGAAAATACCAACTGCTGGGTCAGCCGGCCAGGGTCCCAGAGTTGTGAGGACAAGACACTATACCAATTGGGACATACTGGGCACACATGAGACACAAACATAAGCACCTTCAAGGGTAAGAGAAATCTGCCTCAATAGTGTGCAAAGTGCATCACAAAGAGTACCTGCCTTCCATCACAGGAGGCTTGCATGCCTAGGGCCATGCAGAGGTAGAGGCTCCTAGCCATTCACAGATTGATCAGTTGGCCCAACAACATACTACTGATGGTGACCCTACACCTGTGGTGTCATTCCCTAAAACTCACAGCCTGCTTCAATTTTGCTCACAGCTATTACCCTATCCTGGTACTGTTGGCCTTGCCAACTTCAGATGTTGGTTTTGGATCAACTGAGATGACAGATGTCAAAATAAATAATGAATTATTAAACTTTCCATTCTTATTCAATCATATCACATCATAACTGCCACCATATGGAAAGGTAAAAAGAAAGAGGTACAGTTCATTTATCAGGGTTCTTGAACATTAGTGAGGAGACGACCCGAGGTGGGATCTACTAGGAGCAATGCATTCTGGGGAAAGATTGTCCAGACACAGTTCTAGAAAAGGCACCACCTCAAACTTTGCCGACCTCCCACCTGCAGAAGAATCCCTTGGCTGTGGCAGCCCAGGAGAGAGCTGGACAAGCGTCCAGATGCTAACCGCACCTCCCCCACTCTTCCCTTTAAGTTTTGTCATTTCTGAACTCATTTTCATCCTAACTGCTGCCGCCCCTAGACAGCCCTAGCTGACACTCAGTCTAGTTCCTGTTTTGAGAAATCTGATTGCAAATGTCTTAGAAAAAAGGGGGGCCCAACGGCCTCTTCGAAACATAGACCAATTTTTCCTCTACTGGGCTTGGTTCTCAGTCAAACTGAAACCAAGTGTGCAGTCACTGGAGGAGGGGCACCGTGAGAGGCACAGCAGCAAGCCAGCAAGCTGCCCGCCTGGCTCTAAGGACTGAGGCCACCAGAGGCCTATTTCACGCTGCCTACTAGAAAAGAAACTTGCCCCGTTTGACTTGACAGAGAATAGCAGTTAAAATCAGGGCCAATTCCTGGCTGTTAAAGGGGTTGGCATGAGAGGCTACAGGGCCTGGCCCCACCACCTCATGAGGCATCCTGGTGGGTGGACACATCTGCTCTTCCAGATGCAGGACATCCAGGCCACCCTTCAGGTCAGGACAAAACATAAAACTAGAAGCTGAGAGCCCGGATGTGGAGGCCGGGTGCCACTATGGATTACTCGGGTGACACCACAAAAGCCTACCAAGTCTGAGTTGTTTCCCCTCTCACACACACACCTTGTTCTATGGGAACAAAACTACACCTGTCTCACTCACTCTCTGGTCTCCTGTGAGGTTCAAATGGGAAGGTAAGTTGATTTGCCATAATATACTGGACAAGACCCAGCTACACCTCTCACATCCTGCCCTGTTCTGCACCCACATCCTGGACAGTTTAAACTTTGATACCAGGTGCGATGACATCAGTTGCCTTGCAGAGAGGTGGCAGCATGGTCCAGCTGCTGTAGGATGGGAGGTCCCCTGGTCAAAAGTACCCACAAGGAACCACATGTGGGGAAAACGGTAAAGAAGGGACTTCCCTCACCGGAGAGCAGCCCTCAGGGATGGTACACGGCACTGTCCCCAGAAAGCATTCTCAAACCCAATCCCATAGTGACTCCACCATAGGGGAAGGCAATAAAAAAAAGTCTCGAGATCGGTCCTCTTCACTCCACACACCTCACAAGAGTGTTACCCACTCCACGGGGAGTGGATAGGGTAGTGGAATACCAACAGGGAGGTGACGGGGTGCTGGGAACAGGAGCAACAGACTGTGTGATACAATCGGGTAAACAGAGGCAGACTTGAGGAAGGGAACCACAAGGGAACACAGGGTAGAGGGCAGAGCATCAGGGTGGAAAGGAGGCTGCAGCCGAGTTGGGCTGACAGCCACCAGGCCGGACAGTGAGATACAGGAAGCGGCAGGGCGGCCCGGGGAACGCGGCTAGGAGCTTGGACTTGGGGCGTCCTGAGCTTGGGGACACCAAGCCTGCGGCGGCAGGGACAGAGGAAGTCTCCGGGTCCAGGGGCGGCCAGGATAATGGGGTCTCCGGGGCAGAAGGTCCCCGGAGTAGAAGGGGTTCCCGGGTCCTGGGGCAGCCGGGACAGTGGGGTCCTGGGGCAAAGGGTCCCTGGAACCTGGGGCGGAGGGGTCCCTGGGGCACGGTATCCTGGGGCGGCGCGTGGGGCCCGGCACAGGCGGGCTCACCTGGGCTCTGGCAGCAGGATCTTCTTGCTGGCGCGCGCGGCCGGCGTGGCCTTGCTCTTCTCCATGGCCATCAGGTAGCTCACATCGGCCAGCACCGCCTCCAGGTCGGCCATCTTGGCGGCGGCGGCGCTGTTCCTCCCGCCGCCCGAGGCTCCGCTCCGCTCCCGCTCGCTCGGCCCGGCCCGGCCCGCGCGGCTTGTCGGCCTCGGCGCCGCCGCCGCCGCCGCCCCGCCCGGTCCTCGCTCGTCGCCTGCTCACAGGCGGCGCCGCCCCATGGCGCCGGCTCGGGCCCGGCCCGGCTCGCGCTCCGCTCCCGCCGGGACTGCAGTCGGGGCGCCGCCGCCGCCGCCGCCGCCACCACCACCACCCGCTCGCCCGCGCCCCGGAGCTGCCGCCGCCGCCTCCGGCCCCGCCTGCCGCGCACAACGCCAGCGAGCCGCCGAGGGGCCGAGCCGGGTGGGCGGCGGGCGGGCGGGCGACAGCGCCCCCCAGAGGCCGCACCGCTCGGGTCCGAGACGCGGGTCTCAGTCCTGGTCTGTTACCTGAGTCTTGCTCCAAGGACTCTAGGACGACCCCAGACCCCACGCTATGACCACAAACTCGGATCCCATCTCAGGATGCTCCTACTAGGGCGTTGACCCAAGACGGTGGATCATAACAAGAGTCCTGACACCGACCAAGACCCGCATACTCAAATTTCTGAACATTCTCTCAGAATCACACCATCATTACCAACCCTGATTTCTGACCTGACCAGACCTTGGATGACAATCCTGACTTCAAACTCCCAACAGGAACTCAGACTCAGACCTTGGGCTGCCCTCCTGACTATGAACATTTGTTGTTGTCCTTGATTTAGAGAGGGTTATCCCTGTGTAGCCTGGGCTAGTCTGTAATTCACTATGTAGACCAGGCAGCCCACTAATTCACAGAGATCTGCTTGCCTCTGCCTCCCAAGTGCTGAAATGGATTAAAGGCATAGTTCATCAAGCCACACTCTGATGAGGGCCGAACTTTGATTGATTGATTGATTGATTGATTGATTGTGTATGCACATATGGAGATTAGAGGACAGACAATTTGACAATCAGTTCTCTCTTTTTACCACATTGGTTTCTAGAGATGGAACTCAAAGTCCTCAGGCTTGGTGGCAAGAATTTTACCTACTGAGCCCTGCTGTGCCTTCTTCTTTAGCTAGCTCCTGCCTACTCTATCTGGCTAGCACATGAGAGGCAAAAGCAGGTATATTTCTGTAAAGTCAAAGCCAACCAGGGCTATATAGTGAGACCCTGTCTCATGCAAATGAATGAAAGTGATTTAAATTGCACATCTCTCTAGAGCACGTCTTTGCTTTCCAAGCTGCTAGGACACTACCACCCCAGACTTGGATACTTAGAACCTGATCCTCCTGACAACTCATGTCCAGCAAAAGAAGTAGCCCGACTCTCCTGACTTCTTGACTGCTTCAGATAAAAACAAATCATATTGGGGGAGGGGGTTGTCAGTGGATGACATCCCTAGACAGCCAAGTCAAAACCCAGGCTGCTTTCCCTGACCCCCGTCTCAGCTACAGTGTACTTATTTATAATAATAAATAAATCTTTGGGCCGGAGGGAGCGGGGCCAACTGGGGCAAGCAGAGGTCCTAAAAAGTCAATTCCCAATAACCAGATGAAGGCTCACAACTATTTGTACAGCTACAGTGTGTACTCATATGCATAAAATAAATAAATAAATCTTTAAAAAAAGAGTCTGTACAAAGATTTATTTTATGTATATGAATACACTGTAGCTATCTTCAGACACACCAGAAGAGGGCATCAAATCCCATTACAGATGGTTGTGAGCCACCATGTGGTTGCTGGGAATTGAACTCAGGACTTCTGGAAGAGTAGTCAGGGCTCTTAATCTCTGAGCCATCTCTCTAGCCCCTGAAAAGTCTTGTTTTTGTTTCTGGTTTTGTTTTTTCCAGACAAGGTTTTTCTGTGTAGTCTTGGCTGCCCTGGAACTCACTCTGTAGATCAGGATGACCTCAAACCCAGAAAATCCGCCTACCTCTGCCTCCCAGGTGCTGGGATTAAAGGAGTGTGCCACCACCACCTGTTAAAAGTGTAAATCTTAAGGGGACACTTTGGACCCCAATTTTCTGCTGCCCAAGCCAGGTTAGGTAAATGAATAGTAACTTGTGTTTTGCTTTTCAAAATAGAGTCTCATTATATAGCTTTTGGCTAGTTTGGAACTTACTATATGAACCAGGCTAGCCTTGAACTTATAGAGCTCTATCACCTTAGTGGCCAAGGTGAACAGACTCTCTCTCTCTCTCTCTCTCTCTCTCTCTCTCTCTCTCTCTGTCTCTCTCTTTCGAGACAGGGTTTCTCTGTGTAGTCCTGGCTGTCCTGGTTCTCACTCTGTAGACCAGGCTGGCCTCGAACTCAGAAATCTGCTTGCCTCTGCCTCCCAAGTGCTGGGATTAAAGGCATGCGCCACCACCGCCTGGCTCTCTCTTTCTTTGAGATAGGGTTTCTCTATGTAGCTTGTAGACCAGGCTGGCCTCAAACTCTGTGAGTTTGCCTGCCTCTGCCTCCTGAGTTCTGGGATTAAGGCATGCACTGCCACCACCAGGCTGGTGAAAGTCTCTTACATCCTGTTGCCCTCTTTAGCTTGGTTCCCACCATTCCCCAGAAGTCTCCATTCTCACTGATAGTCCTTGGCTTTGGGCTTGTGCTTTTCCATGGAGCTGGAAGCCCCTTTATGTGCCTTCTTCCCTAACCAATCCTGCTATTCTTTTCAGACCCACGCCCTGACTCCCTGACCCCAACTGTATGCATGCTCCATTCTATATTTAACACTACCCAGGCCCTATTGCTTTCATTTAAAACCATCATCAATCAAAACATTCATTGCTGTAAATTTAAATTGGGAGGAAGGCAGACATTACATCATTACATCTCTGCACCTGAATGTCAGAAATGTTGATATGAGAGATACCCACTGACTTCCACTGTAACTGATGCTCCATGGTTCATCTCTCTCTTGTGTGCATATGAACATATATGTGTTACAAGTATGTGTGCATATTCATGTGAGTATGAGTGCATGTTATGTGCAGGTTTGTGTCTTTGTAGAGGTCTGGTCAATCATATATAATTTTTTCAGGAGCCATCTATATACTCATTTTAATTAATTTTGTTTGTTTGTTTGTTTGTTTTTTGAGACAGGGTTTCTCTGTATAGTACTGGAACTCACTCTGTAGACCAGGCTGGCCTCGAACTCAGAAATCCATCTGCTTCTGCCTCCCAAGTGCTAGGATTAAAGGCATGTGCCACCACTGCCTGGCTTAAGATTATTATTTTTTTAATATATCTTTTTTTTAAAAAAAGATTTGTTTATTATATGTAAGTACACTGTAGCTGTCTTCAGACACACCAGAAGAGGGCGTCAGATATCATTACAGATGGTTGTGAGCCACCATGTGGTTGCTGGGATTTGAAATCAGGACCCCCAGAAGAGCAGTCAGTGCTCTTAACCACTGAGCCATCTTTCCAGCCTCGATTATTTTTTAAATACATCTTTTTTTTTGAAAGAGTTATTCACTTTTAGACCATTGATTGTTTTGCCTGCATGTATGTCTGTGTGAGGGTGTTGGATCCCTTGGAATTAAAGTTACAGACAGTTGTAAGCTGCCATGTGGGTGCTGGGAATTGAACACAGGTCCTCTGGAAGAGCAGCCAGTGCTCATAACTGCTCAGCCATCTCTCTAGCCCCTTAAATAAACCTTTTATGTCTTTTCACTTATTTTATTGTGGGATTGATGCTTTGCCTGTGTGTGTATCTGTGTGAAGGTGTCAGAGCTTCTGAAGCTGGAGTTACAGGTAGTAATGAACTACCCTGTAGGGGCTGGGAACTGAACCCGGGTCCCCTGGAAGAGCAACCAGAGCTCTTAAGTATTAAGCCATCTCTTCAGCCCCTTAGGGTTATTTTTAATTAAAAAGTTATGCATGTGTGGGGGGTAAGTGGGGGGGGGAATGAGTGTGTATACATGCATGTGTGTAGATGTGTGTGTATACGCGTGTGTGTGTGTGTGTATGTGTAAGCATGATTGAGTGTGTGTGTATGTGTGTGTGTGTATAGGCATGACTGAGAGTGGGGGTATGCACATGAGTGCAAGTGCCTGCACAATCAAGACTAGGGTGTTGGATCCCCTGAAGCTGGAGATACAGGAATTTGTGAGCTGCCTGCTGTGGGAACTGGAAACTGTATCTAAGTCCTTTCTACATACATGTTTTTAAGACTTAACCACTGAGCCATCTCTTCAACTACCTAATTCATTTGAGACAGGGTCTCTCAAGTCGGACACGAAGCCTCATAAATCCACCTATCTCTACCACCCTAGTGCTGGGACTGTAACTGTGTGTCATGTGACAGGCTTTTTATGTGGGTACGAGGGACTGAAGTAAGGGTCTCGCCGGGAGGTGGTGGCGCACGCCTTTAATCCCAGCACTTGGGAGGCAGAGGCAGGTGGATTTCTGAGTTCGAGGCCAGCCTGGTCTACAGAGTGAGTTCCAGGACAGCCAGGGCTACACAGAGAAACCCTGTCTCGGAAAAAGGAACAAAACAAAACAAAAAGAGTCTCATGCTTGTGCAGCAAGCACTTTGCCAACTGAATCATCTCTCCATTGTTCCTGGCTCATCTCCTGCCCTGCTGTGTCCATTCAGGCCCAGACTCAGACAGGCATTGATGTTTGATGAATGAATGAATGAATGAGTGACCACACTCCTGAACATATGAAGCAGAACAGGGCTAGCAGCTCCAGTAGAACCTCTGACTTTCCCACAAACACTGCCCTGACTCTCCAAGACTGGGCTTGTGAGCACAGCCCCACCCTGGCATGGTTTTCTGGAACAGTTCCTATTTTAAAAAAAGAAGGAAAAAAAAAAATCTGCCTGAAGAACTTGTCAGACCAGAGTCTGAGTGTGGGTTTGGAAATGCCTGCCATCTTCTTCCTTCACTACCTGGAATCCCAGATGGGTCATCCCATCCACAGCCCCCACCCACTGTCTCAGTCAGATCAAGTTCCCAGGGGCAGGTCTCCAGGGCATCCTTCACGGATTTTTGAGATCTGAGAAAGCATTTTCAAGTCTGTCAGGGGGACCAGATAGCATGAGGAGACCTGGGCTGCTAAGGCTGGTCTTTGAGATGGTGCTGCCCCCTGGTGGTGTCTAGAAGGAAGGTCGATTGTAAACTTGACTTTCAGCCAACTTCAATCATTTCCTTCTTTCTACAAACCATGTCTCCTATCCAGATCATGCTGGATTGGGCCAGGATGCGGGCAGCACAGAGAGGAGAGGAGCACCATTTCTGCTCACGGTGATTGTGTTGAAAACTCAGTCCACACTGAACTCCTGATCCCCACCACTGTGACCTGCTCCCTCCTCCCCTTGAAGCCTCCATCTTCCAAAATATTATGAGTCTTCTTCAACTCCTTACCTGTCTCTGAGCCCCATAAATGCACCAGCACCATCTGTGTGAAACACTGGCCTCTTATCAGACTTCCTCTGGCTTTCACTGCTGAAATGAAACTACCCTAGACAGGTCTAGGGCCTAGGATAATACCCATTTGCTTCCAGCGGCCTGTGAGACTTTTTTTTTTTTTTTGGTTTTTCGAGACAGGGTTTCTCTGTATAGTCCTGGCTGTCCTGGAACTCACTCTGTAGACCAGGCTGGAACTCACTCTGTAGACCAGGCTGGCCTCAAACTCAGAAATCCGCCTACCTCTGCCTCCCAAGTGCTGGGATTATAGGCGTGTGCCACCACCGCCCAGCAGGCCTGTGAGACTTAACAGCTCTGCCTGGCCTATGCATCTCTCAGGTACCCTCCCTCCACTTCTCTACTCTCCAGCCTAAGCTGGACTGTGCACCTCTCCTCCATGTCCACATGACAGGTTCTTGCTCAGCCTGCTCTTTTCTGAACCTTTATGTTCAGAGGGCAAAGGGCTCTGTCTTACTGATCCTGTTTGTGTTGGTCGGTGCTGTATCCATCATAGCCAGCATGCCACTTGGGTTGGCCTTGAACTTGTGTGGCAGCTTTCCTGGTTTTGTTTCCCCAGAGATGGAAACCAACTACTACCTCCCTTCTCCCACAGTTCAGGGGATAGAATTCAGGACATTTCAGTGATGAAGAAATAGCTCAGTGGTTAAGAGCACTCACTGTAGTCTTTTTTTTTTTTTTTTAAAGATTTATTTATTTATTATATGTAAGTACACTGGTCTTCAAACACACCAGAAGAGGGCGTCAGATCTCATTACAGATGGTTGTGAGCCACCATGTGGTTGCTGGGACTTGAACTCAGGACCCCCAGAAGAACAGTCAGTGCTCTTAACCACTAAGCCATCTCTCCAGCCCTCGCTGCAGTCTTTTATTTATTTGTTTATTACTTATTTATTCATTTTAGGGTTTTTTTTTTTGGGAGGAGGTTTCAAGACAGGGTTTCTCTGTGTAGCCCTGGCTGTCCTGGAACTCACTCTGTAGACCAGGCTGGCCTCGAACTCAGAAATCTGCCTGGCTCTGCCTCCCAAGTGCTGGGTTTAAAGATGTGCCACCACCGCCCGGCTTCGTTGCAGTCTTTTAGAGGACCTGGGTTTGATTGCTAGCACCCACATGGCAGTTTACAACTTTATGTAACTGCAGGAAAGTAATACCATTTTCTGACCTCCACAAGCACCAGCAATTCATGGTACACATATCTAATGTAGGCAAAACATATATACACATGAAATAAAATAAATAATTTAGGACTTTTCACATGCTAGGCAAGTGATCTAGCACTGAGAATTATTTCCTTTATGTGTGTGTATATGTATTTTAAAGGGTCTCACTATGTTGCTTCGCTGTTTGAACTGGAATTCACTCTGTAGCAGGCTATCCTTGAACTCACAGACAGCATCTTTCTTTTACCCCTGCCCCCTAATAGTGCTTGGAAAAAAGGCATGCAACCACTGGTGGTTTGCTAACTGGTCTTTTGTCAACTTGACACAATGTAGTTATCTGAAAGAAGGGAATCTTGCTTCATAAGATCCAGCTAGAAGGCATTTTCTTAATTTATCATTTATAAAGGAGGGCCCAGCATTGTGGCTGGCTCTACCCCTGAGTGGTCCTGAGTTCTATAAGAAAGCAGGCTGAGCAAGCTGAGTAAGCCAATAAGCAGCACTTTCTTTTTTTAAAAGATTTATTTATTATATCTAAGTACACTGTAGCTGTCTTCAGACACACTAGAAGAAGGTGTCATCTCTTTACGTATGGTTGTGAGCCACCATGTGCTTGTTGGGGTTTGAACTCAGGACCTTCGGAAGAGCAGTCAGTGATCTTAACTGCTGAGCCATCTCTCTAGCCCAGCAGCACTCTTTTATGGCTTCTGCTTCAGTTCCTGTGTCTAGGTTCCTACCCTGTTTGAGTTCCTGTTCTGACTTCCTTCAGTGATGAACAGTGCTGTGGAAGTGTAAATCGAATAAACCCTTTCCTCCCCAACTTACTTTTGATCATGGTGTTTTCTTCACAGCAATAGAAACCTTAACCTAGGAAACCTTGCAAAAAAACAAAACAAAACAAAAAAAACCCTGTTTTTGAGATAGGGTTTTACCATACACTCTTGGCTGGCCTGGAACTTGCTATACAGATCAAAATGGTTTTGAACTTCCATTGATCCTCCTGCCTTGGCCTCTGAAGTCTGAGTTCCAGATGAGTCATTATATTCTTTGTTTTGTTGTTGTTATTGCTATTATGTGTGTGTATGTTGTGCATGTGCGTGGCTATGTGTGCCATAACACATGTGTGAAGGTGAACAGACAACTTTGAAGTTTGTTCTTTCATTCCATATTTACACTGGTTCCCGACCTAACTTAGATACCTAGTCTATTTGTTTGGGACAAAGTCAATGTATATTCAGGGCCATATTCTTGTCTCAGCTACTCAAGGACTGGGATTATAGGTTCCTGCCACCAGAACACAGGTTGCAGATTCTTAGCTCCTTTCTGCATTCTCATGACCCTCTTCTGAGTAGTAGCACTTTCCCAGGGACCTTTAAGGTCATGCAGTCCAGCCCTGCCCCCACCCTAGCTCCAACCTACTTTTCCGAGTGTTTGTAGAGTCTAAGATTCCAGCTTCACTCTTCTGGATCTCAGCTACACCCCTAGTTTTGGTCCCGCCTAGACTCACTCCACCAGATTCAATGTATATATGTTCCTGCACCCTAGACCCACCCTGCCAGATTCAATGTATATATGTTCCTGCACCCTAGACCCACCCTGCCAGATTCAATGTGTGTGTATCCTGCACCCTAGACCCACCCTGCCAGATTCAATGTGTGTGTATCCTGCACCCTAGACCCACCCTGTCAGATTCAGTATGTGTGTGTTCCTGCACCCTAGACCCACCCTGCCAGATTCAATGTGTGTGTGTTCCTGCACCCTAGACCCATCCTGCCAGATTCAATGTGTGTGTGTTCCTGCACCCTAGACCCACCCTGCCAGATTCAGTATGTGTGTGTTCCTGCACCCTAGACCCATCCTGCCAGATTCAATGTGTGTGTCCCTGCACCCTAAGTACGATCTATTAGGGTAGTGTTCATGGAGGTCCCTTCTATGACTGGACACTTATAGCTTATGAATGTTCCATTTACTGCCTGGTAGTTCTCACGTTGGTAATGAAGTGTTGTATGACTGGATCTGAGAGCTATCTTCTATTAACCCAGTCCAGTGCCTTGGACAAGCTTCTTATGCTTTCTGAGCCAGCACTGGTGAACAAAGATGATGTGCAAAGCTCTGGGGTAGGGTAGAATTTTAGCCTGCCAACTCTACCACCAGTTGGAGTCTTCTGTCTCATTTGTTCTCCAGGCATCCCCTCAAGCCTTTTGTCTCATTTCTCTCCTGCCCTCTACCTGTTACTTTTCCTTTTCTGGATCTCTCAAGGTGCAGTCCTGTCTTCCAGTGCCCTCCTGGCTCATAGGAGTCAGCAGCTGGCAATCTCTGCACTTAGCATCTAGAGAGGGATTGGCAGGATAGGCAAAGTTAGGGGACTGGATCACGCCTAGTACTCTCTGGCTTCCAGCTTCCATCCTGGCTTAGACTGTATCTGTGACCTGGAAATATGTAGGGAAGAGGAAGGATTGTGCATCCAGAGAGTATAAAGCAGCCAATATCCAAGCCACACTTGGCAAAGTTGGCCTGGGGGAACAGGGACCCCCTCCCCCCAAGCTCCCCAAATACATCATTTGAAGGGCCCTATGCAAATGAAATAGAAAGATGGTTTTATTGGTTAATAATCACTTACTACATAATCATGGGATCCTAGTTCAGATTCCAGTACCTAGTATGGCAGAGTCTTGTAAAGGAAGGAGTCTTGTTAAATACCTGTAACTCCAGCTCCAAGGAATTTGATGTCTTCTTCTGGATTCAAAGCACATAGGCACATACACCTCCTTTCAACGGTCCACAAACTCCCATAACCCCCAGTTCCAGGAGATCAAATGCTTTCTTCTGGCCTGAGGGCACTGCCCTTGTGGACAAACCATACTCATCCACATACATAATACACATAACTAAAAAATAGAGATCAGGGGTTGGTGATATGGCTCAGCAGTTAAGAGCACTGGTTACTCTTCCTGAAGTCTTAGTTTTAAACAGTGGTGGCTTCCACTCTGGTGGCAAGAATGAGAACAGAGGGAAAACTGACAATTCCCTCTTCTCTGCTAACACTCAAATAGCTCATCTTCAGGAAACTTAACCAGTGTTCCATCGGCTTCTAAAGCATACAGCAGAGTGTCAGCTTAGGGCAGCAGGATGAGTAAGAATTCATTCCTCCTGAGATAGTGAAGATTTGTGGCAGCAGGCAGTGCTTCTCTAGAGGTTGACTAAGCAACACATCTGGTCACATGGTTAACCTAGAGCTGGGATAGATGCCAGCCACAGGCCATCTGGAGGTTGGTCTTGGTTATTGGGGCTGAGAGGTCAGAAATGCCCAGGCTGTTCCCAGGAACTGCTCTAAGTCTGTTTACTTTTGGGGAGGTCCTTTAACCTTACCACATGAAATACTTATTCATCCACTAAAAAGTTTGGTTTTGCCGGGCTGTGGTGGCGCACGTCTTTAATCCCAGCACTTGGGAGGCGGAGGCAGGTGGATTTCTGAGTTCGAGGCCAGCCTGGTCTACAGAGTGAGTTCCAGGACAGCCAGGGCTACACAGAGAAACCCTATCTTGAAAAAAAAAACAAAAACCCAAAAAGTTTGGTTTTGGGGTAGAGGTTGGAGGACTGTATAGATGGCTCACTGGTTAAGAGCACTGGCTGCTCTTCCAGAGGTCCTGAGTCGAATTACCAGCAACCACATGGTGGCTCACAACCATCTATAATGTGATCGATGCCCTCTTTCTGGCATGCAAATATGACAGAGCACTCATATACACGTGTCAAAAACTACCCTCTGACCTCAGCATGGAACTCTACGGTTACAAAATCAGACTCCTCCTCCAAGCTGCCCTGTGACCTCCACAGGTCAGAAGTATGCCCTGGTATATGCCTGCAATCACACATAAAGTACTTTTTAAGTTTAACTTCATCGAGCAAGTGTTGCCTTTTGACATTAAGAAAGCTAGTAAGTATACAGGCTTGTCCCACAGGTGTTTTCTGTCCAGAGTGGTGGGGCAGCACTTCCTGGTTTTAGCTAGACATCAGCATATCTGTATGACTTTTTGGCATCCTCTTAGATACACATACACCAAAGGAGAAAGGGGTAAGGTTTTTGTTTTTAAAGTCTTTTTATTTAAAAACAAAAACAAAAAAGAAAACCAAATCAAAATATTTCCCATTGGAGGCTATTTCTTTTTTTGTCTTTTAAAAATTTTATTACACAAATATCTCCCATCCCCAAGCGTCAGAAGAAAGACATCGTTGCTCTTTCTAAAACCAAGTGGGGAACTTTTAGAAAACAAAGTCCAACTAGCTTTCTTCCTTCCCTGACCCAAAATAATGCCAATGTGTCAGCTGGTGGCCTAAGACTCATTCCCTTAATGCTTACATTTAATTTAAAAATCTTAGCACAACATTGGAGATCGACTCTAAATAAGCAACAAAAAATATATATTTACAATATTTCCCACCCCCCAAAAAACCAAACCCTTTAAACATAGTGACTTTAGGAGTTTTATTTATTGAGCAGTTATTTTTTAATCACCAAGTGATTTTATATTATATATATATAATTATATATATATATATATAATCTTCTTCCTTTCCTTTGTGGTTTTTTGCCCCAGTATGTGGAAAGATGAAGGCAGAGGTCAGGTCCTGCAGTCTGACGCCAGGCTCTGGCAAGACTGCAGATAAGAGTAGATGCAGGACTATGAACTCATGTGTTCTACGTCCTCGGAGACACTTCTTTCTCTCTTCTGCAAGGACCAACTCTCACCTTTAAAAACCATTCTCCCTCATAGTCCTAAAGAAAAGTAAGACCCAGCAAGGGCTTCAGTCCATCTGCCACCATCCTGAGCTCCCTTTTCAATTGACAAATTTCTGTGTGGTAAAACACTTGTTTTTTTCTAAATTCAAATGCAAAGACCAAACCCAGACAAGCCATCAGCTTAGAAATTTCTGTGGATGAATTGTCCCAAAGGTCAGAGGCACTCTCCCGGCACAATCCCTGCTCTGAAAGGGTCTCTCCACCTCCCCTTTCATAAAAAGACAACAAACAAAACTTAGTAATTTTAGTATTTTCCACAGGAGCAACCAAAAAGAAAAAAAAAAAGTCAGGAAGCTTCTAATTATAGGTCATTAATAGTATTAATAAGGTTTTTGCTCAACACCCAGGGTTCTTTACAGAAGTTCCCCCAACTGAGGCACTCTGGAATAAGTCACTGGCGTTTCCTCAACATTTCAGTCCCAGAATTCTGGGACTAGAAGACCAATGGAATGGCAGAGGGTCAAGGGAGTAGACTGCTGTTTTTAAGGTGCAGCCAAGAGAAAAATCAGCAGATTGGAAGAAACAATGCCACCCCTTGCCAGAAACCCAGTTTTCCTGGAAAAAGTCTAGTTATTGCCAGGGTCAAAGCTGGGCTGGGTGGCAGAGGGGACACTTCTGCCTCTATTGCTTTGGCAGTGGCAAGGGTACAGTTAGCATCTCTCCTTGGGCGGTTCACACTTCAGACTCATGGTGCCCGGGCTCTGCCCCCTCCTGATGGAGTTTAGGAAAGTCTGAGGCTAGATAACAGGAAATGGGGAGGGAAGTGGGAAAGGGTATGTTTAGGGTTAAGAGAAGGCGGGGCAAGGCTGTGCTATCAATTATCAATCTCCTATAGATGGGGAGCAGAGTGCAAATTTGCATGTATCACTGACAAACTCTGGCCACAGGCCTCTGCTGAGCATCTCTTCATACTCTAAATATTGACCCAGAATAGTTCCGACCATTTTCTTTCTTTCATTTTTTTTTTTTTTTAAAGTGCAAAAAGCTCTCTGCTGCCCTAGAGAGAGGATCTTTGGACAGGCCGTTCAATGCAAAGTCAAAGGGGGCAGCTTGATGGGGCTTGAAGAGGGGCAACGAGAAGTGGGAGACATCATGCTCCCCTCCTTCCCTGCACATACGTGCAGCACACTTAGCCAGACACACAGAGGCACATGCACACACACTTCCAAGGCTGCAGGCAGAGGGTAGGTTTTCAATCAGGACTCCCCTTAAAAGGCACCAGGTCAGTGAGCTGCTAGGTTATACACAGGCCTGGGCTCAGAGGGCCATGCTAAACCGGAGCCCAGAAAAGCCTGGCTTGGAGGCAGGTGGGGATTCAACCAGTCTTCTGTTTTCCCCACCTGGAGAAACATGCTGCTCCTTCTGAGGACATAAATTCTGGAAAAGCCCTGCTCAGGCAGGAAAGAGGACAAATGGAAAAGGGCAGTTGGTGGGCAGCAATGGGTGGGGAGGGGTAATGATGCCTGTCTTAGAATATGCCTAGGTAGCAGTGATATGGGCAATTCTGGGGGGCAAAGTTCCAGCTCCTCTGAAGAGCTTTTGATAACCCCAAGTAAGTGCAATAATGGACAAGTGGGTGACTAGTGGAAAAGTTTAGGGGGTGATGGCAGGATGGGAACTGTATTGTAAGGATGAGTATTGGACAGCATCAAGCTCAGGGACAAGAAAAAAGGGCTATCACAGACACGGAGCAAAGCTTCAGACAACTCACAGCACCATTAGACCTGCCAGGCCTGCTGTTTCTAGGGCTGTTGGCTCCTCCTGCGGAAGCCGGGAGAGTTTAATGGAGGAGAGACACACAACGGACACCTTGAGGAGAATCTGGCCATGGAGGCAAGGCTGCCTTCCTCCCTAGAGTTTGCTCAGAACCAGGCACTGCTGGGGACTATGGGTGAGAAGGGAGGGTTCTTGGCCCAGTGCAGGTGAAAGATGCACAAATTCCCCCAAACTGAGAGCCCAGCTTCCTAGCTGGCAGACGAGCAAGCAAGCAGGTACTGGGATAGCACAGCCTCTGCTTTCTCCTTGATCAACCTCTCCTTTCTTTTCCTTGGGAGGGAGAGGAGCAGGCAATAACTTGGTGTCCACCAACCTCTCTGCCTCACCTGTGGGAGAAGGGCTCAGAGAAAAGAGAGCAGAGAGGGAATGTGTCGTTGGCCTCAGAGCCTGCGCAGGGTCAGGGAGAGGCTCTCCTTGGTGGGGAGGCAGGGGAAGATTTTCCTGTTCAGTCTGGGGTGAGCATGTCTTAGCTAATCTTCTGTATCAGCTTCTCATCAGACAGGCAGTAGAGGCTGTTGATGGACAAGTCTGAGATGAAGTGCTCACAGGCTTTTCTCGTGATCTGCTTGCATCCTCGAAGATCAATCAAGGTGACATTAGCAATTCGCCTTAGGAAGAACAGGGTCTGGTCTGTCAATTTATTGCAACCTGTAGGCAACATGGCCAAGAGAACAAAGATTACAAACATAGCCACAGAGGCCCATTTCTGTCACTCTGTTATCCCAGTATCTTTCTCCAATGCTCTTTTTGTCACCATGCAGACATACAGGGGTTGCCATCAGTACTGTGCCTTTTGCTGCCTGTCTCTAAGGACCATGGGCAAGTGAGCACAAAGGCCATTTGGCTGAGCAAACTACAGCTGGACAGCAGCCAAACATGCAGGCATCTGAGTCTACTACCCACCTGGTTTAAAAAGGACTAGAAAAGTCTCTTATTACCATGCAGACACAATTTTGTTTGGAGAAAGTCTCTCTATGAAGTCCTGGCTGGCCTTGAACTTAAAGAGATATGCCTACACCTGCACCTGCAAGGTTTTTTTTTTTTTTTTGGAGACAGGGTTTCTCTGCGTAGCCCTGGCTGTCCTGGAACTCACTCTGTAGACCAGGCTGGCCTCAAACTTGGAAATCCGCCGGCCTCTGCCTCCCAAGTGCTGGGATTAAAGGCGTGCACCACTACAACTGGCCAGAAATAAATTTTTAAAATTTATTCTATTATTTATTTTTTTTTGAGATGGGGTTTCCCTATATATCCCTGGCTGACCTCAAACTCAGGAAATCTACCTTCCATTGCTTCCAAAACACTGGGATTAGATTAAAGGTGCTTGCTACCATGCCCAGCTGCAAATTAAAAAAAAAAGTTATTTTGCATTCATGTGTGTGCATACTGCCATGTGTATAGATGTTCAAAAGGCTAGCCAGTGTCAGATCCTTAGATGCTAGAGTTACAGGTGTTTATGATCCAGCTCTCTACCCCTATGCAGATATGGACATGGCTCAGAAATCAGGGCCATCACCTCATATAAACAAAGATAGCATACCTGCCATATTGAGCTCTGTAAGGGAGTATCGAGTGGAAGACCCGACAGCAGTTAGTAGGTTGGAGGACTGATCTGTAAGGTGGCTGCAGTGACTGAGGTCAAGTCGAGACAAAAGGGGCATGTGGCGAATGATGAGTCGGAGAGTGGCATCTGTGATGTCAAGGCCTGCCAGTCGGAAGTCAGTCATGTTCCGGAGTTTGCTTCGATTGTCTTGACCTGTACAACAAGAAAAGAACTTAGATCAAAACTTTGAACTCTCTGCTAAAGTCCCAAGTGGCAGCAGCTATACACTGGTTAGGACCTCCTTGACAGGACTAAGCAGAACAGCCCACACTCAACCCTTCCTGTAGGAGGGAAGGAGAGAAGTTTTCAGTCTTCTCAGTGCCAGAGTATATGTAGAAAGGGTCTTCTTTCCTCACAGTCCTGTGATTCTGTTACCACCCAGCATTCAAAACATTTTTGATGTCCTCCTCTGACTCAGAAGTCTTACAAGATTTGATCAGGTTTATGCTCTCTGGGACCAAATTTTTATATATATATATGAAAAAATATATATATTTTGTCTTTGTTTTTTGGTGTTTTTTTTGAGACAGGGTTTCTCTGTGTAGCCCTGGCTGTCCCAGAGCTCACTCTGTAGACCAGGCTGGCCTCGAACTCAGAAATCCACCTGCCTCTGCCTCCCAAGTGCTGGGATTATAGGCGTTCGCCAGCACTGTCCGGCTCCAGATTCTTAAAATGTATAGAATGGACTTCTTCCTGTGTGTTTGCTGAGTTATTTGCTTGTACATAGCCACTGTATTTTAACCTCATATACTTCCAATCTCTCGCAGTTTAATTCTGAGACCTTAAGTTTCAAGCTCCATCTAAAAAAAAAGATCAAGACAGGTAGGTGAGGCAGGCCCAGAGCATACCTGGCTTATCTGTGGGTGGAGTTAGCAAGTCCCGAATTTGAGGGTCTTTAATTCCTACTGCCCACCGAAGATCAAGGGTCCTGAGAAGGGGGCAGCTGGAGGTGCTGAGGGCAGATACTGCAGACCAGGAACAGCCTGCTAGGAGGAGGTCTTTTAATCCTACAACAAATGGAAATAGACATACAATATATTCTAAATATTGAGAATTCAAATTCAAATTCAAATTCAAATTCTCAAGTTATCAGCTGTTCTGAGCATCAGGAATAGATCTCTAGTTTACTGGGAAAGAATTATGTTCTAATCTAGTAACCAAGTCTAAAGATTTTCATGGTGTCAAGGCCTCCAAATTACAACTTTTACTTTGATGTTAAAACCAATAGCTGGAGTGCTGGATGACAGGAGCCTGAGATAGCTGTCTCCTGAGAGGCTCTGACAGTAGAGGCTCATAGCCATCCATTGGACTGAGTACAGGGTTCCCAGTGGAGGAGCTAGAGAAAGGACCCAAGGAACTGAAGGGTTTACAGCCCCTTAGAACGAACAATATGGACTAACTAGTACCCTCAGAGCTCCCAGGGCCTAAAACACCAACCAAAGAGTACACATGGGGGGACTCATGGCTCCAGCTGCATATGTAGCAGAGGATGGCCAAGTTGGTCATCAATGGGAGGAGAGGACCTTGGCCCTGTGAAGGTTTCATGCCCCAGTGTGGGGGAATGCCAGGGCCAGGAAGTGGGAGAGGGTGGGGTGATGAGCAGGGGGAAGGGGAAGGGAACAGGGAATTGTTTTAGTTTTAGTTTTTTTTTCTTTCTTCTTTTTTTTTTTTTTGGAGGGGAACCTGGGAAAGGAGATACTGTAAATAAAGAAAACATCTAATTAAAAAAATTAAAAAACCAACCAACCAAACAAACAAACAAAAAAACAATAGCTGGAACACCAGGTGGTAGTATCCCACATCTTTAATCCCAGTACCTAGGAGGCAGAGATGGGTGGAAAACCTAGTCTATAAAGTGAGTTCCTGGACAGCCAGAGCTACACAGAGAAACCCTGTCTGGAAAAGACAAACAAAAACCCAAATGCTGGAATTGGATGTGATGGCACATACTCAATCCCAGCATTCAGAAAGAATAGAAAGGCTGTTCTCTTTTGAGTTCTGAAGAGTTCAAGGCCACAAAGTGAGAGCATCAAGACAAAATACACACACACACACACACACACACACACACACACACACACACACAC
>JADRCD010205057.1:0-24009 GCA_019843815.1 Montemys delectorum | reverse complement strand
CTCTCTCTCTCTCTCTCTCTCTCTCTCTCTCTCTCTCTCTCTCTCTCCAACAATTGCTGGGCACTTTAGGGAGATGGCTAAGAAATTTTTAAAAAGTATTTACATTCATCAAAAAGACCAGATTTCATATCCCCAGAAAGCACATAATGCCAGGTGGACATGGCATCCTGCCAGTGATTACAGCATTGAACGGAAGAGTAGGAGATCTTTGCAAGCCAGACATTAAGACTAGCCACATCAGATGTAAGCTCTGTGGTGTCTGATAGACCTTGCCTCAACTTTTGAAGTAGAAGAGTGACCCAAGGTTCCTAATATACATATATACACAAATGCACACTTGCCTACATTCATACTCATGAAAAGAAGGAAAATAAAGACCCAGTCACTAAATTTCTACTACAGCATGATTAGATGCTGTGTAGCTTCTGTCTTTCTGGGACCTTAAGATGCCAAAGGGCTAACAAAGCACTGATGGAAGCAAATTCTGACTCAAATTTCCTCTTTTATGCTCAGGAAAATGTCAGCAGGGCTGGCAGCAGCAACCTAATCTCATTCTCTCTGTATCTAGTGCAGTCATCAATCCAGTAGTGCCTTACACACTGGCAGTTCGAAGCCCCTGCACCAACCAACAGCCACGGTACAGGACTATTTCTCCAAACTGTATCGCATCAGTTCTAAGCAGTACGGACAACAGCCTCATGTTTCCCGCTAGTCCTCTGCGCCCCAGGACAGTAGCAGGTCTGGCTGCTCACCTACCTGGCAGCCTATTGACCAGCCATGTCAGCTGCTTTTTGGAGATGTTAGTCCAACTGAGGTCGAGGCTTACTGGCTGTCGCTTGATGATCCCACTGAGAGCTTGCGGTACGATGGCCTTACACCTACTCAAGTCAATTTTTGTCCAAAGTCGTTTATCACAGCACCTGTAAGACAGAAGAGAATTTAACTAACTTGATATTCCTGTCAAAGATGCTCCCAAGGCACTCTGCTAGAAGGCTTCTGGTAAAGGCTCAATACCTGGAGGTCATGCCTGTAAGTTCTCCTATAGAAAACTAGAAATCACTGTTATGTTCTACCTCAGAATCAGGCAAAAACTGTCCCTGCCCCTTTATAACTAGACACTTTGCAAATCTGGGATAGGCTGGAAACGGTTTGGCAAGTCTACACAATAGTATGCTGTATTCTCTTCCTTTGTACTAAAATGGTATGGTTCCTATTATACAATGTAAAAAAAAAAACATTTAAACAATTTTTAGACATAGATTTTTGACTTCTTACTGCCTAGAACTTCTTAGCTTGCTTCTTTCCCTTGTTAAAGTTACATCGAGCTGAGGGAGATGAAGGATGCTACCCACCACCACCACATCTTGCCTTGAGCTCATTACTGTCTCAGGCCAAGTGAGGCTCTCTAGATTGCGCTCTTCCCCCTAAGTCATCTGGTTCCCTGCGAGCTTAACATCTAGCCAGTCCATGCAAAACTGAAAGTGAGAGGCCTTCTCATCCCACTCTTCAAATGTTAGAGTCTCCAGCTCTGAGCTCAGCCTGCTTGTTGGCAGGACACAAGGAAATAGTATTGGGAATCTTATGTGCCTTGGCCTGGAAACCAAGGATTAGCAACGAGGAAGCCTACTTGCTTGACAAAAAGAAACTAAGATAATCTTGGTAGATCACATAAATTCCAAGTCAAGAAATAAGATTTGCACTGGCAAAGGTTTTATAATTGACAAAAGTCTCACTGATAGCACACCAAATGTTGATGGTAAATAAAAAAAAACCAACCAAACATACATACATACTACATCTCAGAGTACATTGCTAGAACCATTCCAGAGGCTCTGATTCAGCAGGCCTGGGATCTGCTTTTCTTTTCTTCTCATGTCTTAGCACAGACTGGTCTGGAGCTATATAGTCTTTGCTCATCCCAAACTGCAGATCTTCCTGCCTGTGTCTCCTGAATGCTGGCATCTTACATGTAATACCACACTCTGGCACTACCACATGGTGACAAGTTTCCAGACATATACTGCTAGTCAAGACACCAAATTTTGGGAACAACAGTAATAGTGTGTGACCAAAATAAAAATTATACACCCTTCTAGAAAACCTTACAATGCTCCATAGCAATCTCTTCATTAGTTCTAGGGATTTCCTCACTAATGTCTGTTGAACTGGAGGAGAAATGTTCCATTAGGAAGGATAATTAAGTCTCAGCTTCAGGACTGGGCTCTACTTGTTGAAGAAAGGATAATTCAAGTTTGGGGGATAATTAAACTGGAAGCAAACACTGAAGGGGAGACCAAAGAGTACTAGAACTGGAATATTAGGAGAACCTTCAAGTTTGGAAAGTTTGCCCACTCCTCCTGGTGGAATCACAGCTTGTCACAGACTCTCCACTCGCACAAGGTAAGTTAGGTGAGGGGAAGACAAGCCTAAAACCTATAAGACTATACAAATCCATCCCTTAAAATGGTTTCCCTCCCTCCAGCTGAGACAGGGAAACAAAAGGGCAGGCAGAAGAGGCAAAGGCTCCTATTCTGCCTACATGTGGAGATACAATGGACTAAGTCTTAAATGGTACCCACAGAGCAGGTCTACCTATGCTTGCTGTATCAAGGTGCACACAGAAGCCCTGTCACCTACCCCCTGCCCCTGTTCCTGACCCCTGTATCCCTGCTCACCATTTATACCATGTCTTGCACACTCGCATACATTCACAAAGTTCTCTGCGGCTGAGGTAGCGGAAGACAGACATCCAGACCTCCCGCTGCATCCAGCTTTCGTCTCCATCCTGAGCCCAACTGCCCCGGCCATTCAGCCTGGCTGCACCCCCCTCCTCTGCACTGTCATCTTCCTCCTCCTCCTCCTCTTCCTCCTCCTCTCCCCCAAGCCCCTCCTCATCCCCACGCTGGGGGTTTCGGGCTGGGCAGTGCTGCATTAGCACCCGGGGGTTAGGGCGAAGGTTGGCAGAGGAGGCCGTGATGGCCTGCAGCTTGGGCACAATGGATGTCCCGTGGAGCTCTTTGGTGGGCCTCTGTAGCGTGACAGTGAGGTACGATCCCCGGATCTTGGCTTTCTCAACTTCAGACAGCTCCTTTTTGCCGCTGGGATTGTTCTCCTTTTCCCGTACCATGGTGCGCTCTGTGGCTTGTAGCCGCAGCAACTGCCGCCGTTTGAAGCGTTCATCACGGCTGGCACTGTGGTGGTCGCTGGGGCCAGCCCCAGGGGATGACCGAGTCACCATACCCCGGGGAGAAACCGGGTCGTGGATGAGCTGCAGCATGGAAGTAGGTGAGTGAGGTGGGGGTGTGAGGGGCTCCTCGCAGCTCCGCAGGGGCCGTAGGACTTTGGCTTGGACAGCTTCTTCATCACTCTCTTCTATTTTCCGCTTCTGCAAAATGCATAGAAAAGAAACAGCGCTGCTTTTTTTTTTCTAAACTCTTTAAAATAATAAGTAGAACCTGAGAGAAGCCAGGTCACTGATGCTTAAGGGGGCTGTTTCCTCAAAGCTGCCAAGATCAGCAACTGAGCTCACATACCCCAGGCCATAGAACACTAATTTCAGAACACAAAATCCATTTATGGTCACTTGGGAAACCTACCCCACGAGAAAAGGTTTGTGGCCATGTACAGAGTAATGAAATCTAGAATACAAGGCTCCTTGATTCTACATTCTATCATATTCACTGCACTTCAATTTTTTGGTAACTCCTTGATTAAAAAGGCTATTTTGGTATTACAACACAACCACTTGTATAAACTCTGCAGTATCTCAACCCAGCTCTCTAGTAGGAACATGCCACTGAAGAGACCTCGTTATGATTATGAAGAATCCTGCTAGGCCCAGACCTCATCCTATAGTACCTGTGCTTTCCAGAAACCTGTCCTTTCCTGCAACCATCCTTGACTTTGCTGAGGCAAAACTCAGTCAACATATGCCACTAAGTATCCTGTTAATAAGTCAGATTTTCCATAAGGAGACATTTCGTCACCAGCAGTGCACCACCACTGCCCGGCATCTGCCATTCTTAACAGCACCAGTAAAGACAAATTAAAAAGTTGCTAGTCTGCCGGGCAGTGGTGGCGAATGCCTTTAATCCCAGTGCTTTTGAGGCACAGGCAGGAGGATCTCTATGAGTTTGAGGCTGCTTTGGTCTAGAGTGAGTTCTAGGACAGCTAGGACTACATACAGAGACCCAATCTCAAAAAACAATAAACAAAAGAAAAGAAATACAAATGCTCAATGAATATCTGAAAAGGTGTATTCAGTCATTAATACAAAGTAAACTAAAACAGTTGGGAGATTTTTATCTCACTCTGGTTCAAATAATTACAAAGACTGGAACTGGTTGTAGCAAAGTTTGCCATGGCCTGGACAGTGGTGGCACACGCCTTTAATCCCAGCGCTTGGGAGGCAGAGGCAGGTGGATTTCTGAGTTCAAGGCCAGCCTGGACTACAAAGTGAGCTCCAGGACAGCCAGGGCTACACAGAGAAACCCTGTCTTGAACCCCCCCCCCCCCAAAATGTTGCTAGTCCAAGAATGTGAAATGAGAACTCTGGTAGTAGTCAAGTTATGCAGCATGACTTTGTCTCAAAATAGCAAACAAGAAATCTACCCGGGCAGTGGTGGTGTATGCCTTTAATCCTAGCACTTGGGAGGCAGAGGCAGGTGGATTTCTCAGTTCAAGGCCAGCTTGGTCTACAGAGTGAGTTCCAGGACAGTCAGGGCTACACAGAGAAACCCTGTCTCGAAAAACCAAAAAAAAAAAAAAAAAAACAAAAAAAAACAAAAAAAAAAACTTAACTAAAATTTCTACTGCCACAGAGCCTAAAAAGATAAGCCATTTCCTTTGGGCTTCTTCTTCATGCCTGTGCAGGATCCCTGAAGAACTGACAGGAGGTAGCCATCTCCTGCTGTCTGTGCTCTTAGCACATCTAGCCTTGCCAGCTTGAGTAACCAGAGTCCTTTTGGCATACTGATGCTACTGGTAACCATTAGGGCAACAACCTTAGCTGTCCTGGGCTAAGGTCATGAAGCTGGTCTCCATTACCCCCTCCCCCCAGGAGAATGGCTGTTTCTGAATTGCATATTTGGGTGCATGGGGCAAGTAAGGACAAAGAGCTAAAGATGACCAAAAAAAAAAAAAAAAAGGTAAACCTGTTTAACCGGAAACTCTAGCATATGAATCCAGTAAGTGACAGCACCACAGGGCAAGCCTGGCTCTCCTCTAGTTACATTCCTCAGGACAAAGTTGCATACCTAATTCTCCAACTCAATAGCCCAGGGATGTTTCCTGCCTTTCTAGAATCCTAGAGATTAAAAGGACATCAAGACTCCGAAGTGGAACAGTTATTTAGTAGTATAAAAATTAAAAACTAAAGACAAAGCAAAAATACAAAAGCAAAATAAACAAACAAACCCCAACAAACTGGAGGGGGAAGGGGAATAATCAAAAAGGGAGGATAAAAAGATGTCAAATAAACAAAACCAAAAATAATCTTGGGTCAGAGAAAGCCCTTGGATACTATTATAAAGGCCACTGCACAGCAACCTACCGACTGCACATTTCCTTTACCTGGGCTTTTTCCGAGCTGTCTTCCTGGTAACACTTTGGACACTCCCAGCAATTTGGCAATTCCTCGTTAAGCAACCCCTCTCCATCCATCTATAGGCAGATAGGGATGTTTTAAAAAGTTAGTCACTTCTGCCTTCTACATCACACAATAAAACAGGTAGGAAAAAACTGGAAGAGTCGTCCATTTCTAAACATACTGGTCTACATGGGAATTAAAGACTGAGAAATAGTGAGCAACAAAGAGTCCTAACACTGGCTTTCAGCCACCTTGATTCTTGGCTGCTTGACCAAAGCTAGGGTCCCTGGAGACTTTTCAAGGTCTGGGCCAGTTTAGATTTGAGTTTCTTCTCCTAAATATCTCATGTAAATGGCACCAGACCTGATCCTACTATTTGGGCAAACTAATGAATGAGGTTCAGAGATCAATATTTCAGTGACTCAGTGTTCTGAACTGTAAAATGTAAATTCATGTAACAAGGTAAGAACTTGAGATATAACAGAAACCCTGGTTTGTGGTAAGAACTAAGTTCAAAGTGTTTATGGCTAGGTACAGTGGCATTTGCTTATCATTTCAACGCTTGGCAGACAAGCAGAAGTAAATTTAAGGGCAGCCTATTTTACAAACTGAGTTCTGAATGAGCTGAACTACAGAGAGAATGTCTCAATATAAAAGCATATCCACCCACCCACCCACCAACCTACCCACCATTGAGATGGGGGAGGGTGTGTGTGTCTTAGTATGTTACCAAGGCAGATTTCAAACTAAAAGTATTTTCTCACCTCAAGAGTAACTGGGACACAGGCATGCCATCATGCCAGTCACTCATGTACCCAAGACCTAAATTTGACAGATCCAATTTCACAGGCATGTTCCACCTGGGACATTTTAGGAATATAATTTAAGCCATATCATATGACTCTACCTTTGAGGTTGCATTCTAAACATCCCACCCCAACCCCAACCACTTTTGCCACCATCCCTTGACGCTTACATCCTGAGATATAATGAGGGATGTAGCAGGGACACCTAGGAGCTTGAAGCATCCTCAAACACATCTTCAAGTTTCATTACAATGGTCTGAAGACTTCAAGCACACTATCCAGGGCCCTCTGGTACATGTCCCATTGTCACTGGGACATTAACTGGTCTATTCTGTATACCATTCTCTCCTCAAAAATTATTAGACAGCCTGATACATAGGAGACACCTGAACAATGGGCTACTGTTCTCCTCTGTGACTAGGCAGCTGAAAGTCCACAGTGGGGACAGTAACAGCCTCACTGAGAGGCGTTCCCCTTTCCTGTCAAAGGCCTAGGCATCTATTTACCTGGAGGCAGCCAGGATGAACTATTTCGTTGCAGATGCAGCATTCCATGAGTTTTTTTTCAAAGTCCTGTGTCTCTTCATTCTGATCTACTTCTCCACAGAGAGAACACGTAACTGAATGAGGCAGTCTGGGCTACAAGAAGACAAAGATTAGAAGACCAGATTTTGAACATTTAAATTTCATAGTCCCTTTAAATGAAGACAGGAGACTTGGTTCACTTGGGATGTACAAAGACAAGGTAGTAAGCAGAGGGGCTTTGGTGGGGAAATGATTGACAAAGGCTTGGGACTTAACTGTGTAGAAATTAGACCATCAGAGGCAATTAATTCACTCTTTGTTGGTTTGTCTTTTCTTATTAAGAGAACTTCCTTCAGGGAGCTGGAGAGAAGGCTCAGTAGTTGAGAGCACTGACTGCTCTTACAGAGGTTCTGAGTTCAATTCCCAGCAACCACAGGTGGATCACAACCACCTGTAATGGGACCCGATGCACTCTTCTAGTGTGTCTGAAGACAGTGACAGTGTACTACTTATATACATAAAATAATTCTTAAAAAAAAAAAGATAACTTCCTTCTAAACCCATCTCAGCTGAGTCTCCCTGACTTTACATAGACACAGTTTCTTTGGAACCAATACCATTCCCTGAAAAGTTTTCACCCAGATCACTTACTGCTAAGCACTGTCGGAGGACACAAGACTGCTTCATGCGTCCAGGTCCACCAAATTTCTTCATGTCCCTGCAGTAGTGGCAGACTCCACATTCTCCTTGCACACATGCTTTGCATTTCCTACACCGAACTCTTCTCCGCCTGGCTCCAGACACAATGGGGGAGGCTGCAGCAGGCCTTACAGGTGTTAAGCGTGGAGCTGGCTTCATGGTATGAGGCTTTGTGATGGGAATTGTAGGAACCCTTACCTTTGGCCTGGTAGGGAATTTAAGCTGGAAAAAGAAAGCAATGACATCAACTATATCCAGTTGCTTTAAAACTGAAGAGGGCAGAAGATTGCAAGATAATGTACCTGGCCTAGGTCCTGACAAAGAGATGTCTGTAGGCAAAACTGGCCACAGTAGATTTTTATAAATAAATCTTTACTGGAACAAAGCCATGCTCATTTATTTATGTATGTACTATCTATGGCCATTTTCAAATGCTTATAGAATATGACGTTTTGTCTGTGACATACAAACATACAGAATCTCACACTGACAGAAAAGTTTACTAGCCCTTGTCCTAACACACTTGCTATCTCTTTTAGTTTAGAGAGCTGTAAGACTTGCTCCTCCCGCCAGGCGGTGGTGGCGCATGCCTTTAATCCCAGCACTTGGGAGATAGAGGCAGGCGGATTTCTGAGTTCGAGGCCAGCCTGGTCTACAGAGTGAGTTCCAGGACAGCCAGGGCTACACAGAGAAACCCTGTCTTGAAAAACCTAAAAAAAAAAAAAAAAAGACTTGCTGCTCCCTAAAGCCTAAAGCTTTCTGGGTTAAGTGCTGATGGTAACTCAGCATAAACCCTCAACAGGATGACAAGGTCCTAGAAGCCTTATTTATTTATCACACACAACTTGTTATTATACTGCATCTAGTAACATTTAAGAGTGGAATAAATGTCAATGGTTATGTCAGTGTTTATTTACCTTGCTAGAAACCTTTTCAAGGATAAGAACCCTATTTTATATCTTTAGTTTCACACTATTTCTTAAATAATTTTCTGCCATGAAATACCCAACAGCCATAAATAACTGAATTGTTGAGGCAGTCCCTCATGACAAGTGAGACTCCTACACCCAGGAAGAGGGAGGTGGTTTTTTAAAGATACTATTCAATATGGGTAGTGGTGAAGGCCCAGAGGCAAGTGGATCTTTTGAATTCAAGGACATCCTGGTCTACAGAGTAAGTTCCAGGACAGCCAGGGCTACAGAGAGAAACCCTATCTCAAAAAAAAAACCAAGAAGATAATCAACCCAACACTTTGAACATTCTATCTAAATACCTCCGGAATGTTATGGCTTTGCAACTTTCAGGTAGGAAACACTAAGAGAAACCTTATTTGGCTGATAGTCAGAACAGAATACCTGTCACAGACAGCAAGGTAAAAAGTTATACAAGAAATAAGCTATGAAAGTATGTAAAAAAGGGAACAGACAATTTATTTGCTGATGGAAATTCTTTTTAATTTTAGCTGGGTGTGATAGCAATCTACCTGTATGTAATCCTAGCACATAGGAGGTAGAGGCAGGTCATGAGTTCAAGGACAGCTCTGTAAACTTGCTGAGACCCTGTTTCAAAAGGGGAGAGTGGTAAATTTTTAAGATCACGGTCTCACCATAACAACAACAAAAAACCTTCCAGTATTAGACACATATGTACAGGTTTAAACTAGCTTTCAATTATATGTAGCTGAGTTTCTGGGTCAGATATCTACTTTCGTCAACAATGTATAGCAAAGTATCTGAACCTGGTTAGAGCATGATAGTTTTGTTAAGTCAACTTCAAAGAGAGACAATTACCCTGAACTAAGAGGTAGAACAAAATCAAGTAATGATTAACCATCCGTATTTTATTTACTTCCTCATTTATTGAGATAGGGTTTTCCTATGCAGCCCTGACTGGCCTGAAACTTACAACAATCTTCCTCCCTCTATTTTCTGAGTGCTGGGATCAAAGAAAGGCCTGTACCATATGTAGGCCTATTAAGTTTTTGTGAGACAGGGTCTCACACTGCAGCTCTGGCTGCCCTAAAGTCACAATATGGACCAGTATACTCTCAAATTCACAGATATATACTAGCCTCTGCACAAACTTTCCTGATTATCAAGGCATCAACCAAAACCCATCTGTGTCTAGCTGTCTTTTAATTCCAGAATGGTAATGATAAACTGGCAATAAACTTAATTGGCTTTAAGATCAAATAGAAGATTCTCTTACCTTATCCCTTTTTGGCCACTGTACTATAGGGACTCCAGTGAGGGCTAACTTGGGATCACTACTGGCAAGTTCTTCCAGCAAAATCTAAGATCAAACAGAAGAAGAAGCTGAGTATGGTCAACACAAAAGCCAAGCACCCTCACACTCAGCATTCACTCAGTCTTACTTGTCCTGTCCTGTGAACACCACAAGACAGAGAGGTTGGCTGCATTTCCCCTTCATACAGACTTACGGCAAATCTTGTACATCAACAATGAAAAGAGAAACCTCAGACTACTATCTGCTATGGAGACTTTAACCTTCAAACACCAGTATTTCTAGGTTGGAGGAAGCAGATCTACAGTCAGCTCTAGGCCAGCCTGGGCTACACAGTGAGGCTTTATCTCAAACACTGACAGAGACTTCTTGCTCAACATCATATCAATATATTCCTAAGAAATGAAAGCAACTACATAACTAGTGTTACAGTGCTACTTGTGAAGCAATTCTACACAGGTACAGGATAGTAAAACTTTTCATTGCTTCTGCACTTTTCTGGTTTGTTTGTGTTTTGTTTTTTAAGACAAAGTTTCTCCACATAAGTTCTGGCTGTCTGGGAAGTCTCACTGTAGACCAGGCAGGCCTCAACCTCATAGATATTTGCCTGTTTGTGCCTCCCTGTTTATACTGGAATTAGAGTGCAGAAGAAGCTGCACTTTTCAATAGCAGCAATTATTATCAGTTTTTGTTTTTATTTTGTAGATGTGGGCAAACGGGCATCAAAATAAATGGCTAATATTAAATTAGTAGGACAATATAACCTTAATGTCAACAGAAGACTTACTTCTGGGGGAGAAGGGGAAGCAGTACTGGGATTAAACCCACAATCTCACACATGCACATTCTAGGCTAATGTTCTACCAATGAGTTAGACATCCCCAGATACAGGCTGGTTCCAAGGCTGAGTACAGCTGCATGCCCTCTGGGAGTTCACAGTGCACACATACACAAGTAAGCAGAGTTTGCTTTGCATTTATAACTATTAATAGGAAAGAAACAGTCTTAGATCAATGGTTCTTATGACTTTAATAAAAAGTCGGGATGGCTTAGGAATAATGTGACAGTAAGAAGCTGCCAATGAATCACATTGGTTGACTTTGAGACATTTATGTCTGAAAGAGATTCTGAACCACAAACCACCTATAGTAGAATAAATATTCCCTTTGACTGCATGAATCACAAAGCAATGAAAAAACATAAGAGACGGGTTAACCTTAAATGTATACACTAACTTTCAGCAAAAACTAAACTTTGACCTAGAAGGATTAGTGCTTGGGTCATCTTTAACAAGCATTTTCATAATCAGAACTTTTAATTACTTTTAGCCTTAACCTACAGATTATGCTCTAAATTCCAGAATTGGGGTTCACAAAACCTCTTTACATTCTGAAAGATTCCTCTATTAAGATCCCCTTTTACCAAATCTCCAGATGCCTCACACCTTCCCCCAAACGATCTCATTTTCAGTCATTTTATTTACTTCAAGTTGCTATGGCACCCTATTCTAGAGCCTCAAGCTAGCACCATACTGTGTGGGGGTGAAGAGGCAGGGTGTGGTACCACGTGGGACAAGGTTCTGATCCCAGCTCCAAATCTCCTAGGGGTGAAATATTCAGGTCCATTCAAAATGTGCACCTAGGAGTGCATGGCTCCTCCCTTCCCCCACTTTGCTAAGGGAGGAGTAGGACTCTGCCCATTTCCTCTGCGGGAGAGAACTGAGCTGTCCACAAACAGGGACTTTCCACTTTCGGCAGAGCAGACTGCACAGAAAGACCTATGATTAAGAGAGTAGAAAAGGAACTTAAGTTCACTCAAACAGTTTCCTTCCACCTGCAAGACTTTTGTAGGGGCACAGAGAAGGGCAGAGAGACAAACGGTGTGAGCTGCGCTGGGTGGGGGCAGTTAACACACACACACACACACACACACACACACACACACACACACCACTCAATTACTGGGGTGTGTGTGGGTGTGAAGGGAAATGCAGATTTCCTTCCCAGCCTAATTTCAGTGGGGCCAAGTCTGAAATGGTTTGGTTTAAAAAAAAAAAAGGGGGGGGGGGTCCTAGGAGAAAGCATAAAAAAAGCCACCACCACTCGCCAGTGGGGATTTAGGATCAGGGAGCCGGGGTGGGGGTGGGTGGAGTACGGAAAGGCTCTGCCTGTCTAGGTTCCAGGCATTTGAGAGAACATTCAAACACAGGCCCACACCCCAGAGAACACAGGAAGGGAAGGAGAACGGCGGAGGGCCTCTGATCAAGCAGTAAGTACTCCCCAAAGCCAAGCAGCCCAATTCCAAAGCACATCCCACCAGCTAGAGAACAAGTGTTAACACCGGCTCAAACACAAGTAATACACGCATTGTCCTGGACTCGCCCAGCGGGCAGGTCTGCCTTCTGCAAGAGACAAAGTCTTCACAGTTATACACACCCCACACCAGAAAGGGCTTGCCAACCGACCGCCTGACCTTGCATTTCTTGTTGCTCTGGAGCTGCAGAGGCTCTTGGGTGAAGTTTCCCCAGCGCCTTTGTTTTGTTTTCTGTGTTGAAGTTGTGCGGAAGGAGTTAGCTTTTCTGCTTCTAGGAAAATCTTGATTTACGTGAAAATTCTGAATCTCCCAGAGCATGTAAGGTAGGGCAGTCCTGTTGTAAACCTTCAGGCTACTCAGAACAGCGTGGAGCACTCTGAGCTCCTTCTAAAGCCCTTCAGCTCAGCCGCGGCTTCCTGTGCCTGCGAACAATGCTGCTGCGTCACCCACATGCAGCTCCCAGAAATGCTTTGCAACGGAAGATGGCAGGAGGGGGAGCACAGCTCGAGTGAGCCAGCCAGGCAGAGGGCCTGGCCGTTCTGCTGCAGCACCCGGAGGGGAGGTGTTTGGCAGCTGCTCACCTCCTTGTGATTGGAGGATGCATAGTCGGGGGAGGGAGCTTGGCCAGCTCCGGCCCCAGATCATTCCCTCCAACACTGCAACAGGAGAACCCAGGACCAGCCCCGGGAGGACTTCAGGAGGCGCCGGTGGAAGGGAAGGCTTTAACCTGATCCACAGGCTATATATGCCTTTATACCCTTACGGTAGCCTCATACTATTCCATTCATTGTCACTTATTGTTATAACTAGAGCTCTCTCACTGGCGGTTCACAGATTTCTTTTCTCTCTGGGATCCCAACAAGAGTCCAGCCTCTCAGGAGGAAGCTGGCAGCAGCTTGCTTCCTAAGTTAACTGTTTCACACCTGTCCACATTCATATAGCTCCATCTCACCAGCAAGCATTTATATCAACACCTTCAGAAATACCATATTACAGGTAATACAGAGATAAAATGTGGCTGTTCCCATCAACCATAAATACAGTACATGCCTACTTTTGGTTGCGACAAGGAACCATCAGCATATTAGAACTCTATATAGCAGTCTTTTAGCAATTCCACTGTGAACAAATCAAGCTAATGTGGTGCAACTTAAGGTCAGAACACTTTATCCTCTTACTCTATATAAAGTATAGGAAGTCAGGAAACCCTATCTCAAAAGCCAAGGAGGAGCCCGAGGTGGTGGCATACATCTTTAATCTCAGCACTTGTGAGGCAGAGGCAGGTTGATCTCTATGGTCTACATAGTGAGTTCCAGGGCAGCCAGGGCTACTCAGAGAAACCCTGTCTTGGAAACAACCACCATCACCATTACCATAACAAAAAAAGCCAAGGCAGAAGAGCATGGCCTTGTATAACACAAATAGGATCTCGTTAGTGAAAATTGCAAATGAAAATGTACTGTTATTTTGTTTTGTTTTATTTTTATTTTGTGTATGCATGCTTTCCCTGCATGTCTATGCACCAACTGCATGCCTGGTAACTGAGGTAAGTAGAAACCAGCATTGGATTCCCTGGAATTGGAATTACAAATGGTTGTGAGTTGCCTTATGGTGCTGGTACTGGAACCTGGGTTCTCTGAAAGAGCTCTTAAAAACTGAGCCATCTCTCCAGCCCCACATAACTACTATTTCCATGGTTATTTGCTACCACAACTCTGACTCAGTACTATTATACTTCTGGTGTAGAACTCTGTGTGAATTTTTAGGTAAAAGATAAATTTTTAAAAGCTTAGACTAGCATGGATTTATTGTACTACAAAGAATGGTTTCCCAATTAATAAACTGAAAGCTGTTAGCATTTATGGAATGTTATTGGAATCAATTTGTTCCATCAACCAGGACAGTTTTAGCTGGATAAAATGGGGAGACTGGTACTTCCTCCTTACTTGGGATAAACTCTCTCTCATCTTCCCTCAGAGTTTGTTCTGAGCTCTGTGCATAGGAAATGCACAATGTATGTACTTAGCCTACCTAGAGACCAAGACTAATACTGGAATAAATGAATTTCATAGATTTGTGACTAGCTACTATGTTACCACTTCTTAATTACTAACAATAAGATTTAAATTTTTGGTGCTGATATGGAAATACATATCATGTCACTGAACTCTACTTCCAGCCGTTATTATTAATTTTAACAATTTGGCATATATGTGTGTGTGTGTGTGTGTGTGTGTGTGTGTGTGTATTTAGTGAGGAAAGCATAGGCTTTCATGTCTTTTGTTGCAAAATATGATTGGTTTGTATGTGTATATACACTGAGGATTCTTTATCAGCAAAATAAACCAAAACTAATATAAACAAAGCAATGAAGTCCAATTAAATTCTTCCAGTTGATTATTATCATCACCTTTCTAGTGTCCTGTTCACAGCAGTTTAGAAAGTACTTTCAAGAACCCTTTGTGCTGGGCAGTGGTGGCCCAGGTCTTTAATCTCAGCACTTGGGAGGCAGAGGCAGGCAGATTTCTGAGTTTGAGGCCAGCCTGGTCTACAGAGTGAGTTCCAGGACAGCCAGGGCTGTACAGAGAAACCCTGTCTCGAAAAACCAAAAAAAAAACCAAAAACCTTTGCAATGAGCTACTTCTATGAATGGAAACTGAATATCTTACAGTAGAAATACTGTCTTTATTACATTTATGTCAAAGTTACTCAAATATTTCTAGTATTGTCCATGCTGATTTACTTTATCAATACTCATATTCTTTAAATACTCTATGTTTTTTCAATTAATCCCATTCTAACTCTATACTCTGATTCTTCAACACTGTAAAACAACATTTTTTTTTAAAACTTAACATTGTAGAAAGTTCTTTATCATAGCACTAAAATGGACTTTTCTTCAATGATATATGTAGTTATGGCTATAGTCATATCATTTTTTTCTTTAATCTGTCCTACTCACTATTTCTGAGAAGCAGATAGATTGTAACAATATATAATTCCTTTCCGCATAAAAGAATAAACTGCTTCCTTTTGTCCCCCAACTGCAACTTAGCCACCAGCACATAAGTGCTAAGTTCTCCAGTGTTGCAGAGTTCCCATCTGTGTAGGGATCTGACACCTAACCAACCTAATTGTTCTAATTTTGTTAGTGGTGTTGAGACAAGGTCTCGCTCTATAGCCCAGACTGCTCTCAAACTCACCTTGTTCCAGTCTTCTGAGTGCTTGGTATTTATAGGCAGGAACTATCACCTTGCCTTAAAAAGGAAGGGGTGGGGGCACTTTATTTTTAATTGAGTGTATAGGGGCATGTGCATGAATAGTACAGAGTTTGGGCCAGAAGAGGGCACCAAACTGCTACAGCCAGCTTTAGGGTGAGCTAGAGTAAGCCAATCAACATGGGTGCTGACTACCAAACTTGTATTCTCTAGAAAGAGTGGCAAAGTGGCAAGTGCCTTTAACTGCTGGGTCACCATCTAGCCCTTTACAATGTCTTAAAAAAGGGGAGGGTTAGATTAAAATTTGCCAGGCTGGTCTTAAATTCACCAGGCTCAATGCTTTTTTGTTGTTGTTCTTGTTGATGCTCAGAATCTTAAATTTAAGCTCTGAACTTTGTAAAAAGTTCATACAACTGATGGAATATACCTGTTCTCTAAGACTAGATTCAAGTATTTTCTTTTTCTTTTTAAAAGGGATCCTATTTTGCTGACTAGGCTGATCTGAAATTCCTAGGCTCAACTGATCCTTCTGCCTCTACCATTTGAGTAGATATTATTACAGGTGAGTAACATGCCCAGCTCTACAGAGGCTGCATTTTGACATCTCATGTGAAGTAAACAAGAGAAGGTATGAATGAAGTCCTGAAACAAGAAGCTAAATACTGTCAGTCTCTTCAGTTGTAGGCCACTAGGTTCCTTATATTCCAACCTGTGCCACAAAGTCTTTTAGCCTTTGGAAGCCTCCCCTTAACTCATCTGTCTGCCTTACTGCTGCTTCCTTTTATTCTTTTCTACATCCTCTCCTGGTAATCTATTAGACCACCTTTTCCTTTAATCTCCATACAGAGGCCAAGCATGGCAGCTGGTACAAATTTGTGATCCTAGTAGTTGGGACACTCAAGTACGAAGATTCCTAATTTGAGGTCAGCCTGTGTTCCCTAGAAAGACTCTCTCTAAAAATCAAACCAAACAAATTTTCTTTATTTAAACTATATTAAATTGCTTACTTAAGCAAATTTTTCTATTTCTAGCAGGAACTTTGACCTTGAACAATAAAACACTGTAGTATAATAGGGTATCTATAATTGGATTTAGTTAAAATTAGATCTATGGACATACTTAGATATACTTAGAATTGAAAAAGATACTCTTTTTTTTTTTTCTTTTTTCTTTTTGGTTTTTTGAGACAAGGTTTCTCTGTATAGCCTTAGCTGTCCTGGAACTTACTCTGTAGACCATGCTGGCCTCGAACTCAGAAATCTGCCTGCCTCTGCCTCCCAAGTGCTGAGATTAAAGGCGTGGGCCACCACTGCCTAGCAAAGATACTCATTTTTATGAAATAGAAACACATAGACCAAAAGAATGTTGTATGATAATATTAGGAATTGTTTCTTTTATAGATTTTTCTAAAGATAATTATTCAAGTTAAACAAGTCTCAAAAGTCAAAATTTATTATTTCCCACATGCACTTGAGATGGAATAGCTGCAAAAAAGAGGTTGTTGTAGATACAGGTACAGACACCTAATTTCTGACAAAGGTATTAAGATATACATTGAAAAAAAGGCAGCTTAAACAAATGATGTTTGGAAAACTACCTTATACTATCTAAGTAAAAGGTCAGATTCTTTTACCCTAAATAAAAATCAATTCAAGCCGGGCGGTGGTGGCACACGCCTTTAATCCCAGCATTTGGGAGGCAGAGTCAGGCAGATTTCTGAGTTCGAGGCCAGCCTGGTCTACAGAGTGAGTTCCAGGACAGCCAGGGCTACACAGAGAAACCCTGTCTCGAAAAACCAAAAAAAGAAAAAGAAAAAAAAAAAATCGATCAAAATGGGCCAAAGATCTGTAACATCAAAATTGACAGAAGAAAACGGGGATGAGGGCTAGTGAGACCATTCAGTGGGAAAAGGGCACCTGCTGCTAAGTCTGGAGATCTGAGTTTGATCCATGGAGCTCTTGTCATGGAAAGAAAGAAGTAATTCTACACTAAAACAGTATGTTTTTTAAAAAAATTGGAAGCTGAGTTTATTAGCAGATAACTTTAATCGCAGAACACAGGAGGAAGAGGCAGGGAGGGAGGGAGCTATCTGTGAGTTTGAGGCCAGCTTAGTTTACAAAGTCAGTTCCAGGATAGCTATAGCTATGTAAAGAGATCCAGTCTCAAAACTAAACATACCCCTAATAACAGGGAGAAGCCTGGGGGCTAGAGAGATGGCTCAATGGTTAGAAGCTCTTGTGGCTCCTTCCGAGGACAGCAGTTTGGTTGTTCAGCCCACTGGACATGGTTCAGAAACACCTGTAACTCTAATTCTAAGAATCTGCCGGGCAGTGGTGTGCATGCCTTTAATCCCAGCACTTGGGAGGCAGAGGCAGGAGGATTTCTGAGTTCGAGGCCAGCCTGGTCTACAGAATGAGTTCCAGGACAGCCAGAGCTATACAGAGAAATCCTGTCTCCAAAAACCAAAAACCAAAAACCAAAAAAAAAAAAAGAATCTAACACTTTTCTCTGGCCTCAAGAGGCAGGTACACACATAAGTAACATTTTATTTTATTTTATTTTATTTTATTTTATTTTATTTTGAGACATGATATCTTTGACCATGACTGGAGCTGGTTGTAGCCTTAGCTATCCTGGTACTCACTCTGTGATCAGGCTGGCCTGGAAAGGTGTGAGCCATCACTACCACTCAGCTAAAATTAAAAAACAAAAACAAAAACAACAAAAAAACTTCACACACACTTCAAGATGTATTTCTAAGCCAGGTATGGTAACATACACCTTTAATCCCAACAACTAAAGAGGCAGAAGCAGGAGAATATTTGTGAGTTTAAGGCTGTCAAGGTCTGCACAGGGAATTCCAAGGCAGCCAAGGCAACATAGAAAGACCTGATATATAGAGATAACTCAGTGGTCAGAGAAGCAGAATTCAATTCCCAACATCTGTATTAGGAAACTCAAAACACAAAAAGTTCAGCTCCAAGAGAATCTGATACTTCTGGCCTCTTCAAACTCCTGTACTCATGTGTACATATCCCTACACAAATATACACATTATCATTTATTAAAAAATAAAACAAAGCCAAGTGGTGATGTTGGTGCATGCCTTTAATCCCAGTGCTTTTGAGGCACAGGCAGGAGGATCTCTATGAGTTTGAGGCTGCTTTGGTCTACAGAGTGAGTTCTAGGACAGCTAGGACTATGTACAGAGACCCAATCTCAAAAAAACAATAAACAAAAGAAAAGAAATACAAATGTTCAATGAATATCTGAAAAGGTGTATTCAGTCATGAATACAAAGTACACTAAAGCCTCTGAGATTTTATCTCACTCTGGCTCAAATAATTACAAAGATGACCAATGACTAGAGTTGGTTGTAGTAAAGAGTTTGCGGTGGGCTAGACAGTGGTGGCACACGCCTTTAATCCCAGCACTTGGGAGGCAGAGACAGGTGGATTTCTGAGTTTGAGGCCAGCCTGGTCTACAGAGTGAGTTCCAGGATAGCTACGGCTACACAGAGAAACCATGTCTTGAAAAAAATCAAAACCAAGAAACAAAATGAAACAAAAAGTTTGCCGTGTAACTCTAAGGACCCAAGTTCAATCTCCATCTCATTGCAATACATATGCCTCAGTCCAATCATAGTAATAATGATAATAAAGAAAAAAAGAAATCTAGTGATAATGCTAGTGAGGACCTGTGTAAAAAGGAATTCTTATATTTTTCTGGTAGAAATGCAATTTGGTACAGGAATTGTTGAAGTCAGTATGATGGTTCCTAAAAAACTAAAAGAAGAGCTACTACATAATCCAGCTACAATACTAGCATATACCTGAAAGATTTCAATTCACCATACCACAGATATCTGGATAGATATTTTTATTGCTGGACTATTCATAATAGCTAAGAAATATAACCAGCTGAGGTGCCTATTAACAGACAGATGGATAATGAAAATGTGGCACAATAAAGTTTTTGAGAAATAAAACAATGACATTTCAAGAAAATGGATGGACCTGTAGGATATTATGTAGAATCTATATTTGTGTAGGGGAGAATGGGGTAGAAAGGAAGCCATAGGAGGAAAGGAAAAGAGAAGAGATAAGAACACATGGTAAAGAAATCTATGTGACATGAAAGTAGAATGGGAGACTATTTGGGGTAGGAAGGGAACCACAGAGAATAGGATTGGGAAGGACAGAATCAGCTTCTAGCCAGTTTCCTACCTCCTATCTCACAGTAGGAATGATAGGATTACAGATGGACACTACTGCATTAAGTTTTGCCTTATTTGTTTTTTGATGTTTTTTTTTGTTTGTTTTAAAAATACAGGCCCTGGGAACTAAGCCAAGGTCCTCATGTTTATGCAGCAAGTGAATGTACCAGCTATAGCATCTCCAGGAATTATACTCAGGCCATCAGGCCTATTCACTGAGCCACCTTACCTCCCTGCCCACTCCAACACTTTTAGTGGTAAGCTTCACGTTTTTAGCACTAAGTCCACACTAAATACACATATGTTCCCATTTCCAAAATGGTGACTTAATGTCACTCTAGAAACTGAAACACTGGGCAGCACTTGCACAGGCACATATTAACTTCCTGTAGTTGAAGCATCTATAACCCCTGTACTTTCTTCCCTCCAAATCAAGAAACTTGACTTTCCTGCACATGCCAATAGCTGCTTACCTTTACATCAGCAATCAGAGCATCTTCGTCTTCTATCCCTGTGGGGACACACTTCTTGTGCAGTGGCAGTGACTCTAACTTATCTACAAGACATCGAAGACCTTCAAGTTCAAAGTGGGTCAGATGCACTTGCCTATCCTTTCTTGGGCTACACTGGGGATCCCACACTTGGCCATTGTGGGATCCCCGGCTAGAGTCTGAGGAGGAGTCTCCAGACAAAGTTTTCTTCAGACTAGGAAGACTTCGGCAGGCTTTGCCAAGTCCATCATAATCCAAGTTGACTCCGTTAGCAACAGGGCTGGTAAGCACAGATCGCTTACTGTTCATGCGTCGGGCTTCTCTGTCCACCCCTTCCTCATCACCATTTCCAGACTCCAACTCATTTAATTCCATATCTACCAATGTAAAGGAAACAAATGCTAGTTGGCTAGTTTATCAAAAAGAGGAATAGCGCAGTCTGTCCTAGATTATAGATGACAAGGCCAATGTTTCTGAAAACCATAGTTACAAACAGAAATAACCCCGTAGGAGTTGGGTGGGGTGGTGCACACCTTTACTCCCAGTGTACTGATAAGGAGAGCAGGAGGATCTCAGTGAGCTCCAAGCTACATTGGTCGACATAGTGAGTTCCAGATTAGTTAGACTGAGACCCTGCCTAAAAAACAAAAATAAAAAATAAAAATGTCTATGGCTCAGTGGTTAGGAGCACTTGCACTTGCAAAGGATCCAGGTTTGATTCCCAGTACCCACAAATGGTTCACAATAATCTAGAACTCCAGTTCCATGGGATCTGATACCCTTTTCTAACCACCACAGGCACCAAGTACATATGTGGTACAAATACATATGTACACTCCCATGATAAAAAAAAACTTAAAAAGAAACTACCATTGACACAAGTAGACACTCCTTTTGATAACAGGCAAATGTTAAGGCACAGAGTTTAAAAACAGAGATTAGAGTCTCATCAGACTAGTCTAAGGTGTCACTTTATTATAGTATCATAAAAATTTAAAAAATCTTGAAAGTTCAACTTCTTGTTTGTGCCAGGTGATAGTGGTGCCCCTTTAATACCGGCACTTGGGAGGCAGGGGTGGGGACTCTGAGGATTCTCTCATTTATGCCAGGACCATACAGAGAAACCCTGTTTAGAAAAATAAATAAACAAACAGACAAAACTTATTTTAAAAAAAAGGTTTCTAATTTGAAAATCAGGCTAATTATATCTACCTCACAGGTATATGGTTATACTGTACATGCATATATCATATATAATAAGAACTTAAACTATATAAACTACTTAATAACAGAAGATTTTGACCACCTGTATATAATAAAACATATTTAACTGATCAAAGGTTTGAATGTTCAACCCTAAATGGGACAAATCTATTACCTCTTCCAAGGCTTAAGAACCAGAAGAGACAGAATATAATGGCTGAAGGAGGGGATGGTGTGTTATTCAATGCTACATTTCAGGAATAAAACAGGAATCCTGAATTTTAAGTGGCTTTGATTGTTTATGATGTACAAGAACTGCATAAAATTGGGCCATCAATTTCCATCACAGATGAGAGGAGGTCCTAAGGCCCTGTCCCTCCCATAAGTTCATGGGCAATCAAGTACTACTAGCCAAGCATTGCTCAGAAGTACCGCTCCTCCCTGCATTTTTTTGCAGTTCCTGGTCATCAGGAGAGGCAGAGAAATTTTCTTAAGTGGTGTAGACACTTAAATAATCTTTCACACAGGATTCTATGGTAACTCTAATTGTATTTATTAGTTGATAACACCCTAAAGGGATTAGGGATTCTAGAGATAGCTCAACAGTTAAGAGAACTAGTTGCTCTCCCACATGACTCAGGTTCAATACACACACACACACACACACACACACACACACACGCACACACACACACACCCTCTCCCCGCCCCTCTATTCCAGTTCCAGAGATGCTTCTAACATCCTCACACAGACATACATGCAGGCACCAATGCACATAAAATAAAAATGAATGAATTAAATTCTCTTTAAAAATGAAAAAGGAAGCCGGGCCGGTGGTGGCACACACCTTTAATCCCAGCACTTGGGAGGCAGAGGCAGACGGATTTCTGAGGCCAGCCTGGTCTACAGAGTGAGTTCCAGGACAGCCAGGGCTACACAGAGAAACCCTGTCTTGGAAAAAAAAAAAAAAAAAAAGAAAAAAGAAAAAAAATGAAAAAGGAAGAAAACCTCCCTCTAAGAAAATGAAAGTAGACAGGTACTAGATAGGAAGAAGTAAGGAGATCTGCATGCAGGCGAGATAAGAGTAATGAGGGATAGATGACTGAATATATCAATAAGGAAATCTGTGTATGTATGTGTGTATGTATGTACACACACATATATGTTAATAAAAAACAAAAAAAATGTAACGCTTATTGAGATGAATAGAGCAACCTAATTAAAGATCAGATCACAGTATTTCATTCAGCCCAGTAATTCATATCTATTTGGGTATCTAAGTGTTTCATCACAGTAAATAAATTTGGAATTTTCAAACAGACAAGTACAAAAACAACAAAACAAAAAAAATCCCAAACTGCAACTATAGTATATTGTCAGCTCTAGTGCGTCTTAAAAGTTCATGGAATCAAGATACTTACCCATGCTAAGGGATTCTTTCTGAAATTCCTTAGTTAGGTGGGATCGGTTGGTTATGCAGTATACATAGCGCTCCAACACATACCAACACATTTCATAGTAAAATGGGTAACGGAATTTATTTGGAACCTACACAGAAAGAGAATAATGAGAAAACAAGGCAATGACAATTTTCAAGGGAAGATAATATGAAAGACAATCTCTATAACTTCAATAATTATTAACACAGGAAAAATTCTTGTTAGTCAATCTATAAATTCAAAATGGCACCTGAGGCAAGAACTCAAGTCAATCTGTCAGTTTTGAGAGACAGGAATGGTAGTTTGTAACTACAATCCCAAAACTCAAGAGGCTAAGGCAAGAAGCAAGGTCAAGGTAGCTTTGGATTACATAGAGACCCTGTCTCAAAAAGGGAAAAAAAAATATTGCTATAGAGTGAGTATGAAGGCATCCAACCCTTGGCTTTGTTTTTTTCTGAATCATAACATGAATGATAGACAGGACATAAAGTTACACTTCTAGTAAGTCTATCACTCTATGTATGAAAGTATACTTTTAAACTCATTCTCAAGCTGCAAGCTCTTTTAAGACTGAGCCTTTGTCCAACATCTACCTTCAGCTTCCCTGGCTTGTCCTTTGTAGTCTACCCACCAGTCAGACTAATCTGTATGGTTTTATCTGTCAGTATCTTTGTAGCACGAGCATTCTTTCAAAATCAGAACATCTTAAAAAGTATTTCAGAAATATAAAGAATGCCCCTTAGATATACCACTGTCAAGGTAAGATAAATTAAAATAACTATAAATCAATGAACAAGGAAGATGAGTGACAGATGCCATTCTAAAATATATTTGCTACCCTCTGGATAATATCTTTACTCCTAGTACTCAAGGAGCAGAGACAAACAGATTTCTGTGAGTTTGAGGTCAGCCTAGTCTACACGCTAAGTTCCAGAACAGCCAGAATTACATAGAGAAACCCTGTCTTAAAAAATAAAATTAAGCCCTCTGCACGTGTCCGTCCCACGATGCTCCCTCTGCTGCACTGCGTGCCCCGCGCCGTGGGCGCCGCCACGGGCCTCCGAGCCGCCATCCCAGCCTCGCCGCTACCGCATCTACTGCAGCCCGCGCCCTGGCCATGCCTCCGACCCTTCGGTTTGCTCAGCGTATGAGCCGACTTGGCTCGCACTCAGGCCTCCTGCAGCCCCCGGTTCCCTACGGGTGCGGCTGTGGCGCTCTGCACACGGAAGGAGACAAGGCCTTTGTTGAATTCTTTTTTTTTTTTTTTT